>MU766656.1:36772-138110 GCA_026770625.1 Nicotiana glauca
CTGATTCAGTGGTAGCCAATTCGGGAGCGGCCGCCTCAGGAGCGACCTCCTTGGAAGTATCTGTCTTTAGAACAACCACTTCAGGAACGGTCGTCTCGGTTACTGTGGCCGGGTGAGAAGATGAAGAGATAGCATGTTCGGGAACTGATTTGGAAGTTTTAGCCATTATTATCTGAGAAAGTTTGAAACTTTGAAGAAAAATAAATTAAGGTTTGAAGGAACGAGTCTGAAGGATGAAGAGAAGAGTATGAAGATTTGAAGGTAGGATAAGGATCTGGGTAAGAACCTAAGAACAATTATGAAGATTTGAAGATCAAAGATAAAGATATGAATGTTTGAAAGAGTTGGTAATAGCTGGAAAGTTCAAAGGTGGAAGCTTAGATCAGAAAGTGGAAAAAGAGCAAAGGGTAGAAGCTTTTATAGGAGCAGTACGCGACGTTTTGCATCAGACAGCGACCAAGCCGATGATTGACATGTGTCCAAAGTCAAAATGACATGACTGATGATATTTCGGCTTCTTTTTCATTTCGGTTGTAACGTACGAAGGAAGGAACCGGAGATCATCTATCGTTTCCCATCATTTCAGAAAAACTACTCTTTGAGAAATGAGGGGACTATCTGTATACGGGTAAAATTAGTGGTAACTTGTACATAGCCAAAAGAAGCAAAGACACGATTATATGGTGTCGGAATCAAAGCCGTAACACCTCGTATTAAGGTCCAAATATATTGGTTGCCACCGGGCTTGATAAAACATTACTTCTTAGATCCTGAAATGAGCTTCGAGACCTCCAAAGACACGATGACAGTTACCCACGACCAACAGAGGGTCGCGTTATCCTTACCCTATCGGATATCATAGAGAACATCTCGACCCAGATCAGTAATTAATAAAAAAGAAAATTTTTAACCTTTCTTAGAATTGTATTAGGGATGAGACTCTCCTACTATATAAAGGGAGATAGTTTTTATTGAGTGGACACATTGTAACACGCATTCTAAGGAAATATAGTTTCATTTTTACTATTCTCTAGCTATTGCAAACCTATTACTTTACTGTTTGCTATTCGTTCTTTATTGGCTCGGAACTGGTGGTCCATTCGATGGCAAAATCACTATCCAATCTGAGCTGGGCCATAGCATTACTACTGGTTTGATTAGTCATTTTGTTGTCTTTCACTCGTTTATCTAACATTCTTGATTATTTGTATTCAATTAATCCACATATCCTTAAAACCGCGTACAAATCCAATTGTTATCCTCTCTAAGGGTAAACAGAGTAAACATAAAATTTTGGAGAGGGTGAAAATTGAAAAGTACTCGTGCGTTATATTTTCTAGTCTTATAAATAAGACTGTTCGTACCAGAAATTTTCCACGAAATTTCTGGCATCCTAGTGGAGTATATTTAATTTAACTTAGAGAGTTCTAAATCTCGCTAATATGGTACTTGTCACACCTCCTATTTCTACACCCGAAAAGTTATAAGGGAGTTTTTTCAATTTAAGTGACAATTGAAACGAGATCTATTTATTTATTCAGAGTCGCCACTTGGGATAATTTATGGTTTCCCAAGTCACCGATTTTTAATCCCGAATCGAGGAAAGATCAACTCTGTTTTATAGTCCGCAAACACAGAAATTCGGGTAAGGAATTCTGTTAACCCGGGAGAATGTGTTAGGTATTTTCGGATTTCGTGGTTCTAGCACGGTCGCTCAAATATTATTATTGGCCTATTATCTGATTTTAATACATGTTTAGACATATGTGCATTTTAACTTTTGAAAACCCGCTTTTACTTATTTAAAGAACTAATTGAAGGTTGTTTAAAACATGTTGCAAGCCACGCTACATGAAATGCACATGTGGTTCACAACACATTCTATTTAACCTTGTTGGAAATTAGAACCGGGCCACACGAAATGTACCCCCGGGTTTTAGTAATAACTGTCATAATTATAATTAATGAGCCTAAAATTAATTACGAAGTGTATTTTTAATATCTAGGTTATGAAATTAATATGAGGGCCATGTATGATTTAATTAGGATGGCACACCTCAAATAATTAAAAGAGTTATTCCTAATTAGGTTTATAGAACTAATCCGTTAACCCTTTCAAATAACAATCACATTCTTAATTTTAACTTAAGAGGCCCATTCAATTATCTTTTAAACAAATTTGCCTCTTCATAGCATATTTCAATGCCCCAAAACACACCCCAAGTATCAAAATTCCCTAACGAAATCATTGAAAAGCTCATAGAAAATTACCAACACAATTCTGTGCAAAGCAACTTTCGATTGAATTTCCATTCTATAGTCACTTGACACATTAAAGACATCACAAAGCCTATCAAAATGGATTAAGAGATGACACCTACAAAGAATGCCTCAGAATACAATTAATAATTGCTCGGAGCTTAAAATGATTTCACAAAGATCTGCTTCTTTTATCACTTGATAACAGGAAGCTTAAGGCAAATTAATTGGCCTAACAATACCAATAAATGGGAGGCAATTGAAGGCAAACAGACGGCCCAGAAGAATACCAACAGACCATTTGAACCAAAGCATCAAAATTTATGTGTCAACCCACCATATCTAAACCAAACAGATTTAAGATTATAACATTTAATCAAAGAAGTAAAACAAGGCATGTAACGGAGAAGGATTCAAATTGAATAAAACTCAAATAGACAAGAGCAAATCAAGAAAGAACCGGTTAAGCAAGCTTTTTAATATATTTAAAATAGGGCTTCTGAAAGAGCTTCACAAATGGTGAAAATCTGCAAGAAGACAACAACAGTGAGGCGAAATGGGAACCCGCGAACTTGGACCTCGAACGATAATTTTAGTAACCTCAGCTCAAATGAAGCTTAGAAGAAAATTATTTCAAATTGATTAATTGGCTCTTTGCTGTCTATGTAATTTGTTGTCCTTTTTTCATTTTGTGTATGTATGTGCGTGTTCCGGCAGCTTTGCTGAAGGGAGGTGTCAATGGTGTGGCATGGCTGTTGATGAAGAAGAAGAGAACGGGTGGGGGGTCATTTTTTATGCTCCAGCCGCTGCTCCTTTCAGCTCTTTGGTCTCGTTAGCTCAAGGCTCTTTCTGAGGAAGATGATGAAAGGTGGAGGTCTGTTCTTTTCCTTGGCGTAACAGCGGATTTAGTCTATTAGGGGTCTAGGAAAGTTAGGTCCTCATTTGTTGTGTCCAAGTGCTGAAGAAGGTGAAGGTGGGGCTGGTCGTCTGGTTCGAGAAGAAGCAGAACGGTTGAGAGGAAGGAGGAAGGGGGTGGATCGCTTGCTTTGGATGTTCAGGCTTTGGCTAATCAGTTCGTGAGGTTGGATGTTTCTGACCCCAACCGTGTGCTAGCTTGCACAGTCGCTCGTTCTTCTTTAGTGGAGCGTATCCAAGATCGATAGTATGATGATCCTCATTTGTGTTTGCTTAAAGACACGGTGCAGCATAAATGTGCCAAGCAGATTACCTTAGGAGATGATGGAGTTTTGAGATTGTAGGGTCGAGTTTGCGTGCCTTGTGTGGATGGACTCCAAGAGTTGATTTTAGAGGGGGCCTATAGTTTCCGGTACTGTATTCATCTGGGCGCCGCTAAGATGTATCAGGATTTGCCAGCATTATTGGTGGATGTCACGACCCAAATCCCAAACCCGCCGTGATGGCGCGTCTGTGAAGATAAGGCCAGCCAGAACAACGCAAATAATTATTTTAACAATTAATTAACATTAATAAACCCAAAGCGCGTAAAAAACAGTTATAAAAGCGGAAACATCGACAATAGCAAAGGAAACCATCCCGACACAGCCCAAATCGGGGTGTCACAAGTCACGAGCTACTACAAAGTTGCTATAAGTCTAGAAATAGAATAGCTGATACAATAGTCTAAAGGAACTGAAATAACATAAAATAGGGGAGTCAAGGGCTGCGGACGTCAACAGCTACCTCGAAGCTCCAACTCGCTGCCTGGTCTGGGAAGAATATCAGTGCTCAGGTATGGACTCTGCTATGCCTGAATCTGCCCACATGGTGCAGGGAGTAATGTGAGTACTCCGACCCAGTGAGCAATAATAATAAATAATAACCGAAGGCATGAAAACACATAATAGCACAAGGCAATTCTATATCAGGCAGTAAATCACTTAAAGCAGTAAGATCCGTAAATAGTCAAATGAAATCTCATTTTTAAAGACATGTAAATTAGGTAAAACAGCAAATAAATAGTGAGTAGTAAAACTGCCCCTTGGGCCCAGTATCAATCGCTCAGCACAGTAACAGCCATTCGGGCTCAATCTCAATCACTCAGCATAGTATCAGCCCCTCGGGCTCACTCTCAAATCATATGGGTACCCGCGCTCACTGTGGGTCTGCAGACTCCGGAGGGGCCCCTTACGGCCCAAGCGCTATATCAACATAAGGCCTGAAAACCTTCTCACATCACACATAAGGCCTGAAAGCCTCCTCACATCACACTCGAGGCCTGAAAGCCTCCTCACATCACACTCCAGGCCTGAAAGCCTTCTTACATCACACTCGAGGCCTGAAAGCCTCCTTACATCACACTCAAGGTCTGAAAGCCTTCTCAGTCCAGGAACATCATAAGCCCCTCGGGCATCAATAAGATAACAGTTCTGAGCCCAATCGAAACTAAAAATATCATTAAAGTCTCAAAAATTCAATTAAAGCGGTTGAGTTTGTAAAACAGTATAATCATTAGGACTGAGTTCAAGTAATACATCAAAATAGTGAGGGAACAGTGATAACAATACCCGAAGGATTCAAATAGTTGGCATTAAGCCCAAAATATGGCAATAGGCCCAAATCAGGATGATAAACTAAACAGCTCAGTCAAATACGCGGTGAAATATCAAACGGGGCGGACCAAGTCACAAATCCCCAGTAGAAAACAACCCCGCGCTCGCCATTAAGCGCGTTTTCACCTCAATACAGTACTACATTGTGCAAATCCGGGGTTTTAAAACCTCAGGATATCATTTACTATTATTACTCACCTCAAGCCGCCCAAAATCCTAGCTCGCTATGCCCTTGCCTCGCAAATTGACCTCCTCACGCGTCGAATTTGATCAAAACCACAGCGAATATGTTACAATAGGGTAAGGGAACATAACCCAATCGAAAAAACTCGCAAAATATCAAAATTCACGAAATTCTCAAAACCTGATCCCCCGGCCCACTTCATAAAAATTAGAAAATTTAACATCATCGGATTCCTTATCTCGCCACGAGTCTATACATACCAAAAACTCCCAAATCCGAGCCGAAATGACCCATCAAGTCCCACTTTGAAATATCAAATTCTAAGCCTTAGCTTTTCCCCGTTTTTGATGAATTTTCATAAATTTCTAGGTTAATTCTACCATTAAATCATGTATTTAGGTCATAGAACTCACCTCCAATCACACCCAGTCAAAATCACCTTTAATTCCCGTCCAAAAGCTCTTAAGTTTTCTCAAAAATGGTGGAAAAGTGCCTTAGCTCGCGGAACAAAATGAACAATTTAAAACCCTTTCTGTCCAGATATTTTCGCATCTGCGATCAATGAACCACACCTGCGGTTACCACTTATGCGGCTTCCCCTCTACTTTTGCAAATCTTTACTATGCCCACGACCGCTTCTGCAGACACCGCTTTTGCGGAATCTCCCTTACATACACAGACCGCTTCTGCGGTCAGTAACCACATCTGCGGAGACCGCACCTGCGGAAATCATCCGCCTCTACGGAATTTCTCCAAATGGCCAACACCCCCACCTGCAATCCCATCTTCGCATTTGCGGAACTGCATCTGCGGCCCATTTTCCGCAGATGCGGAAATACCATATTCCAGCAATCAGAAATTCAACAAGTCCGAAATTCATCCTGATTACAATCCAAATAACCTCGAGGCCCCCGGGACCTTAACCAAAAGTGCCAACCCATCCTAAAACATCATTCAAACTTGCTACAATCATCAAAACACCACAAACAACACCAAAACCATCAAATTACATCAGATTCAAGCCTAAGTTCTTCTAGAACTTCTGAAATACGCATTTGATCAAAAACCCGACCAAAACACCTCCGAATGACCTGAAATGTTGCACACACAACCCAAATCACCTAACAAAGCTACAGCAACTCTGGGAATTCCATTCTGATCCTTGGATCAAGATCTCACCTATCAACCGGAATTCGCCAAAATACTAACTTCGCCAGTTCAAGCCTAATTCTATACCGGACCTCCAAAATCAATTACGATCACACTTCTAAGTCGCAAATCATCCCCCGAAGCTAACCGAATCACCGAAAATCAGATCCGAGCCCTTTAACTCAATAGTCAACATCCGGTTGACTTTTCGAAAACAAACCTTCCTTAAAGAGACTAAGTGTCTCATTTTCTTCTAAAACCAATCCAATTCGACTCATTCACCCAAGACTCTTATAATGAAACATACGGAAGCAGAAAATGGGGGAAACTGGGCGGTAACTCACGTGACGATGGGTCCGGTCGTCACATACTCCCCAACTAAAACAAACGCTCGTCCTCGAGCATGTTAAGAAACATACCTGAAGCCTCAAACAGGTGAGGATATCTGCTCCACATCTCTCGCTCGTCTCCCAAGTAGCCTCCTCCATGGGCCCGACCTCTCCATTGCACTTTTACCGAAGCTATATCCTTTGATCTCAACTTTCAAACCTGACGACCCAAAATAGCCACTAGCTCCACATCATAGGTCAAATCATCATCCAACTGAACAGTGCTGAAATCCAATACATGAGACGGGTCCCCAACATACTTCCGGAGTATAGATACATGAAATACCGGATGCACACCCGACAAGCTGGGTGGCAAGGCAAGCTCATAATCCACCTCCCCAATCCCCCTAAGCACCTCAAAAGGTCCAATAAACTGCAGACTCAGCTTCCTTTTCTTTCCAAACCGCATAACACTTTTCATGGGCGAAACCTTCAGCAAGACCTTCTCACCAACCATATAAGACACATCCCGAACCATCTGGTCCGCATAACTCTTCTAACGCGACTGTGTCGTACGAAGCCTCTCCTGAATCAACTTCACCTTCTCTAAGGCATTCTGAACAAACTCTGACCCCAATAGCCTAGCCTTGCCAGGCTAGAACCATCCAATCAGAGATCTACACCGTCTCCCATACAATACCTCATACGGAGCCATATGAATGCTCGACTAATAACTGTTGTTGTAGGCAAACTCGGCAAGCGGCAAAAACTCATCCCAAGAACCTCCAAAATCAATAACACAGGCACGCGACATGTCCTCCAATATCTAAATAGTACGCTCGGACTGCCCGTCCGTCTGAGGATGAAACGCTGTGCTCAACTCCACCTATGTACCCAACTCCCGCTGAAAAGTCTTCCAGAACTGAGAAGTAAACTGAGTACCCCTATTAGAGATAATCGACACTGGAACACCATGCAATCGGACAATCTCCCGGATAAAGATCCCTGCCAGCCGCTCTAATGAATAGGTAGTACATACCGGAATGAAGTGCGCGGACTTGGTCAGCCGGTCCACAATCACCCATATCGAATCGAAATTCTTCAAAGTCGGAGGGAGACCACTTATGAAATCCATAGTAATCCTCTCCCACTTCCACTCTGGAATAATCATCTGGTGAAGTACACCTCCTGGTCTTCGATGCTTGTATTTTACCTGCTGACAGTTGACACACCGAGCCACAAACCCTACAATATCCTTCTTCATCCTTCTCTACCAATAGTGCTGCCTCAAATCCTGATACATCTTCGCGACACCCAGATGAATGGAATACCGCGAGCTGTGGGCCTCCTCCAATATCAACTCCCGAATCCCATCCATATTGGGCACACAAATTCGGCCCTGCATCCTCAACACGCCATCATCACCAATGGTCACGTCTCTGGCATCATCATGCTGAACCCTGTCCTTAAGGACATAGCAACTATGGATCCTCATACTGGCGCTTTCTGATGCGATCATACAAGGAAGACCGAGAAACCACGCAAGCCAACACCCGACTAGGCTCCGAAATATCTAGTCTCACCAACCGATTGGCCAAGGCCTGAACATCAACTGCAAAGGGCCTCTCCCCAACTGGAATATACGCCAAGCTCCCCATACTAACTGCCTTTCGGCTCAAAGCATAGGCCACCACATTGGCCTTCCCCGGGTGATACAGAATGGCAATATCATAATCCTTAAGTAAATCCAACCACCTCCGCTGCCTCAAATTAAGATCCTTTTGCTTGAACAAATGCTGAAGACTACGATGGTCAGTGAATACCTCGCAAGATACGCCATACAAGTAGTGCCTCCAAATCTTCAAAGCATGAACTATAGCATCCAACTCCAAATCATGTACGGGGTAGTTCTTCTCGTGGGGCTTCAACTGAAGAGAAGCACAAGCAATAACCCTACCCTCCTACGTTAGTACACATCCGATCGAAACTCTCGAAGCATCACAATATACAGTGTAAGAACCTGAAGCTGATGGCAAAACCAACACTGGAGCCGTGGTCAAAGTTGTCTTGAACTTCTGAAAGCTCTCCTCACACTTGTCCGACCATACAAATGGAGCACCCTTCTGAGTCAACTTGGTCAAGGGCGATGCAATAGAGGAAAATCTCTGAACAAATCGGCGATAATAACCTGCCAATCGAGGGAAACTAAGAATATCTGTGGCTGAGGTCGGTCTAGGCCAACTTTACACCGCCTTTATCTTCTTTGGGTCGACCTTAATACCCTCGCTGGACACCACGTGCCCCAAGAAAACCACTGAATTGAGCCAAAACTCACACTTGGAGAACTTTACATAAAGCTTTTCCTCCCTCAACCTCTGCAATATGACTCGTAAATGCTGTGTGTGCTCCTCCTGACTACACGAGTACACCAGAATATCATTAATGAAAACAATAACTAATGAATCCAGATACGACAGAAATACACTGTTCATCAAATGCATAAATGCTGCTGGGGCATTGGTCAGCCTAAAGGACATAACAAGAAACTCATAGTGCCCATATCTAGTCCTGAAAGCATTCTTCATAATATCTGAATCCCTGATCTTCAACTGGTGATAGCCCAAATGGAGATCAATCTTGGAGAACACCCTCGCTCCCTGAAGCTGGTCAAATAAATCATCAATGCAAGGCAGGGATACTTGGTCTTTACTGTTACTTTGTTCAATTGCCTGTAGTCAATGCACATTCTCATGGTGCCATCCTTCTTCTTCACAAACAGAACCGGTGCACCCTACAGTGACACACTAGGCCGAATGAACCCCTTATCTAGGAGTTCCTAAAGCTGATCCTTCAATTCTTTCAACTCTCCTGGTGCCATGCGATACGGCGGAATGGAAATGGGCTGAGTGCCCGGCACCTGGTCAATACCAAAATCAATATCCCTATCCGGCGGCATGCCCGACAGGTCTACTGGAAACACATCGGGAAACTCCCTCACGATTGGGACAGAATCAATGCTAGGAGTCTTGGCTCCAACATCCCTCACAAATGCCAAATATGAAAGACAACCCTTCGTAACCATACGCTGGGCCTTTAGGAATGAAATCACCCTACTAGGAACATAGTCAGTCGTACCACGCCACTCAATCCTCGGAACACCCGATATAGCTAAGGTGATTGTCTTAGCATGACAGTCTAGAATAGCATGACACAAAGATAAGCAGTCCATGCCCAAAATAACATCATAATCCACCATGTTCAATAGCAGTAGATCAACTCGGGTCTCCAGGCCCCCAATAGTCACCAAACACAACTGATACACATGGTCTACAACAATAGTATCACCCACCGGGGTAGATTCATGAACATGTAAAGCAAGACACCCTTGGGACGTACCCAAATGATGAGCAAAAAATGAGGACACATAAGAATAGATGGAACCGAGATCAAATAAGACTGAGGCATCTCTGTGGCAGACTAAAATAATACCTGTAATGACAGCATCCGAAGCGATGGCATCTTTCCTGCCCTGGAGAGCATAAAAGCGAGCCTGACCACCGCTCGATCGACCTCCACCCCTGGGGCGACCCCTGGCTGCCTGAGCCTCATCCTTAGCTAGCGGGGAGGGTGCTGAAGAAACTGGACCAAAAGATGAGGGCTGACCCCTCTGCTGAGACGAGCTAGAAGCACGATGAAGACACTGCCTCCACATATGCCCAAACTCTCCACACTCATAGCAGCTCCCAGGTGTTGGGGACTGGGACTGAAGGGAACCCCTCACACCGGAGTGACGAGCTGATGCACTCGACCTGAAAGAACCCTAAGCAGACGGGGCATGAGATGAACTCTGTGCTGGAAGAGCGCTGAGAGAAGGTTGACTTTGTTGAGAACCATGATAACCACGACCTGAAGATGCCCCACGATACTCGGGATGAACCAACTGAGCGGGCCTAAAAGAACGACCCTGCTGGAACTGGCCCTTCGAAGGAGCACCACTGTAACTACTAGAACCTCGAGGCCTCTTGGCCTCCCTCTCCTATCAATCCTTACGGCAAACCGCCTCAATCTCTCGGGCTATATCAACCACCTCCTCGAACTTGGCACTCAGCACTCGCTCTTTAGTCATAAGAACACGAAGATGGTAGTTGAGGCCATCAACAAATCTCCGAATACGCTCACGATCGGTCGGAACCAGCCAAACGGTATGCCGAGCAAACTCTGAAAACCTTATCTCATACTGAGACAAAGTCATATCTCCCTGCCGTAGACACTCAAACTGCCTGCGCACTCCTCAATGTGGGATTACGGTACATAATTCTCTAGGAAGAGAGTGGAGAAATCCTGCCAAGTCAAAGGTGCTACACCAGCCGGCCTACGCCGCTCATACGCCTCCCACCAAGTGAAGGAAGCCCTAGTAAATTGAAAAGTAGTAAAAGCCACACCACTGGATGTAAGAATCCCTACTGTACGAAGCATCCACTGACATCTGTCGAGAAAACCCTGGGCATCCTCGCCCTTAACACCACTGAATGTCGGAGGCTGGAGTCTACCAGACCTCTTGAGACGATATTGGTCGTCCTCGGGCATAACTGGAACCCTGAACTCTTGCACTGGTGCAACTGGCTGAGCTGGGGGTGCCTCTGGGGTCTGTAATCCCTGCACTACCTGCTCAGGTGTGCGAGCAACGGGGGTTTGATTGCCTTCCCCGGCCTCTGAAGTAACAGCTGATGCTGTGGTGGCTGAAACCACCTGAGCCAGGCCAGTGCAAACTGTCAAAATCTGAGCCAATATCTCCGGAAGGCCGGGAATCATTATAGGCGCAGCCGATGCTGAGCTGGTACTGTTGGAGCCTGATCCGGAGTTGGGGCAGCTGGTGGATCAACATATGCTGCCCTCGCTACTCTGCCTCTGCCACAACCACGACCACGACCCCATCCACGGCCTCTGGTGGTCTCAGTAGGTGGAACTGGTGGTCGTTCGCCACGTCCGGTAGCTCGTATCCTCACCATATGTGAGAGAATAAAATAAAGAGGAGTTTAGTATTCGGATCAACAAGTTCGCACGACAAGAATTTCAAGAATGTGGAGTATTCCTAAAGGTTCTGCAGTCTCTCGAGGAGAAATATAGGCGTCCCCGCGAGACTATACTAAACCTGCTCATGACTCGTGAGACCTAGTAACCTAAGCTCTGATACCAACTTATCACGGCCCAAATCCTAAAGCCGGCCGTGATGGTGCCTCTCGTGAAAACAATGCCAACCAGAACAATGCAAACACTTATTTGAAGAATTAATTAACATTAATAAACCCAAAGCGCGTATAAAACAGTTATAAAAGCGAAAATAATGACAATAGCAAAGGAAACCATCCCGACACAGCCCAAATCGGGGTGTCACAAGTCATGAGCTACTACAAAGTTGCTATAAGTCTATGAAATAGAATAGCTGATACAATAGTCTGAAGGAACTAAAATAATATAAAATAGGGGAGTTAAGGGCGGCAGACGTCAACAACTACCTCAAAGCTCCAACTCGCTACCTGGTCTGGGAAGAATATCAGTGCTCAGGTGCGGACTCTGCTATGCCTGAATCTGCACATATGGTGTAGGGAGTAATGTGAGTACTTCAATCCAGCGAGCAATAATAATAAATAATAACCAAAGGCATGAAAACACATAATAGCACAAGGCAATTCTATATCAGGTAATAAATCACTTAAAGCAGTAAGATCCGTAAAGAGTCAAATGAAATCTCATTTTTAAAGACAGGTAAATCAGGTAAAATAACAAATAAATAGTGAGTAGTAAAACTGCCCCTCGGGCCAAGTATCAATCGCTTAGCATAGTAACAGCCCCTCGGGCTCAATCTCAATCACTCAGCATAGTATCAGCCCCTCGGGCTTACTCTCAAATCATATGGGTACCGGCGCTCACTGTGGGTGTGCAGACTCCGGAGGGGTCCCTTACGGCCTTAGCGCTATATCAACATAAGGCCTGAAAGCTTTCTCACATCACACATAAGGCCTGAAATCCTCCTCACATCACGCTCGAGGCCTGAAAGCCTCCTCACATCACACTCAAGGCCTGAAAGCTTTCCCATATCACACTCGAGGCTTGAAAGCTTCCTCAGATCACACTCTTGACCTGAAAGCCTTCTCAGTCCAAGAAATATCATAAGCCCCTCGAGCATCAATAAGATAATAGTTCTCAGCCCAAACGATAGTGAAAATATCATTAAAGTCTTAAAAATTCGATTAAAGCAGCTGAGTTTGTAAAACAGTATAATCATTAAGATTGTGTTCAAGTAATATATCAAAATAGTGAGGAAACAGTGATAACAATCCCCAAAGGATTCAAATAGTTGGCATTAATCCCAAAATATGGCAATAGGCCCAAATCATGATGATAAACTAAACATCTTAGTCAAATACGCAGTAAAATATCAAACGGGACAGACAAGGTCACAAATCCCCAGTAGCAAACAACCCCGTGCTCACCATTAAGCGCGTGTTTCACCTCAATACACCACTACATTGTGCAAATCCAGGGTTTCAAACCCTCAGGATATCATTTACTATCATTACTCACCTCAAGCCGCCCAAAATCCTAGCTCGCTATGCCCTTGCCTCGCAAATCGACCTCCTCGCGCATCTAATATGATCAAAACCACAACGAATACGTTACAATAGGCTAGGGAACATAAACCAATAAAAAAGACTCAAAAAATATCGAAATTCACGAAATTTGCAAAACCCGAGCCCCAGACCCACTTCTCAAAAATCAGAAAATTTAATATCATCGGATTCCTTATCTCGCCACGAGTCTATACATACCAAAAAATTCCAAATCCGATCCCAAATGACCCATCAAATCCCACTTTTAAATATCAAATTCCAAGCCCTAGCTTTTCCCCCTTTTTGATGAATTTTCTTAAATTTCTAAGTTAATTCTACCATTAAATCATGTATTTAGGTCATAGAACTCACCTCCAATCACACCCAGTCGAAATAACCTTTATTTCCCATCCAAAAGCTCTTAAGTTTGCTCAAAAATGGTGGAAATATGCCTTAGCTCGCGGAACAAAATGAACACTTTAAAACCCTTTCTATCCAGACATTTTCGCGTCTGCGATCAATGAACCGCACCTGCGGTTACCACTTCTGTGATTTCCCCTCAACTTCTGCGGATCTTCACTATGCCCAGGACTGCTTCTGCGGTCCATCTCCACTTCTGCGGTCAAGCGTCCGCTTCTACGGAACCTCCCTTACATACACGGACTGCTTCTGCGGTCAGTAACTGTCACACCTCCTTTTTACACCCCGCCCCGAGAGGGGTATATATAAGGGAGTTTTTCTAATTTAAGTGACATTATTCAAAATGGAATTATTTAGATTATCAGAGTCGCCACTTGGAATAAATTAGGGTGTCCCAAGTCACCGATTTATTTTTAAATCCCAAATCGAGGAAATTCTATTTTTTTAAAAGAGTCTGCGAACCAAAAATTCTAAGCAAGGAATTCTGTTAACCCGAGAGAAGGTGTTAGGCATTCCCGGGTTCCGTGGTTCTAGCACGGTCACTAAGTGATTATTACTTGGCTTAATTATTTAATTACTTATTTTTAGGACCTACGGGTAATTATCTTTTAACTGCTTTTAAATCACTTGAATTGTTCGTAATTAAAGAATTGAGTTATGCATTCGTATACTATTTTCTTTTGGCGCGTCAAAATCATGTCACGTGAACGTGTCCACAATTAATAACGCTTTATTATTATTAAGAAAATTTGGCCGAAGTTGCGCGAATGCATACTCCGGTTTTGTTTTTTTAAAGATCATAATCATGACACGCGAACGTATCCACAACCACAATAATATATTAAATATGCCTAAAGTAAACTACGATTATTTATCATTTTACATCTAACGGTTCAATTAGTCAAAAATTTAAAGTATATTAATAATGCAAGAAAAGTAAGATTCTGAAAAGATATAACACTACAAGACAAAAGAGTGAATGGGGGTGAGTTGTTGATTTTGATCACAAATCTCTAAGTCTTTTTAATTCAATATTGGCCAAAATGCCATATTAAACATACAACACTCATTTTTATTGTATAGAGGTCAAATATACAGCCATAGTTTCTGCTCATTTTTATGCTACACCATACATTTCGTGAATCAAATCGGACGTGAGAAACGTAGTAAACATACAACAAGGCAATAAATCTCTATCGTGATGCAGTCCACCCTCTTTCACATTATTCAGCAATTAATTCCAACATAATTCGGCAAATTTTACCCAAAAAAAAAATAAGAATAATGAAAAACAGAGGAGATAAAGAACTGTAACGGAAAATCAATTGCAGAGACAAAATCTAGCAAAAAAATTACCAAAAAATGAGATCGTTTAAGCAAGGCAGCAAGCCACTATCGCCATTTCATGGAAACAATTTGAAACAGAAAGGGTCAAGTGCAAGCAGAAATACCAAATATTCCATTCATTCCCAATACCAACTGTCAAGATCTAAGCAAAATGATAATTCTATAAAAATAGACCATTAACTGGAATCGCCTGGAAAGAAAACAAAAATAGAGAAACTTACTTGTTCTACTACAATGGAATGTGCTTCTACTCGCAACTCTTGTATATACAGGGAGATGAATACAAAGATACAAGCTCGATGGAAGAGCTCGAGCAAGCCAGATCGGGCACGAAGAACTTCACCGACGAAGAACTCGAATCAATATTGATTCAACTCCACCCCCGTACTCGAAGAACCGAATATCAGAATCAAATAATTCAAACCGAATCCATCTTTGAAATCGAAATCCACAAAAAAAAACCAAAGTGTTACTGGATTTTTGATTGAGAAATCTAATAGAACTAATATGGTTGTTTGGGTGTAACTGCTGCTTCCTTAGGTGTATATCTCTTGGAGATTTTCCGATGAAGATGATGATCAGGGAGGTCGTTTGTATTTTGGATTTTGGGGTCTGCGGCGCTGCTTCCGTTCTTCGATGAGGAAGACCAGTTTTGGGGTCGTTTGAGTAGGGGAAAGAAGATAGATCATGAGGAGGGGGCAGTCTCTGCTGCGCAGCTTTTCTATTTTTTGCCTTGATTTTTGGTGTCTTCTTTCATTTTAGGTCTTTAGGGTGTATTGCGGCTGATTTTTTTTAGAGTCTAGGGTTTTTAGGTGTGTCGGGTGTGTTATATAGAGTAGGGATTAGGTTAGAGGTATGGGCCTATAATTATGGGTTAGGAATTTTGGGCCAAAGACTAAAAAATGGACTATAAGATTTATAAAAACGGGATAAACCAACCTAAAACTAATTTTTTCTTCTAAAATTATGTACAATTATAATATAAAAATATAAAACTAATTTTAATTAATTAAACAAAACTATAAAATATAAAACAATTTTTTTGTGTTTTGAATATTATAAAAATGAAGATAGGTTACTATTTTTTTATATATCTTTTTTAAGATTAAGAATGACAAAAAAAATATTAATAAACCTATTTTTTGTAATTTTTTCGTTTTCTTGTAGTAAAATAGTAAAAATTAGTTGAAATAGTGATATTAAGCCTAAACTAAATATTTACATGCTAAAATGGATAAAATTTCGGGGATGGTCAAAAATCACATGTCAACAGCTGCCCCTCTTTGACTAGAAACGCGAAGAGTTTTCAGACAAAGAATGACTAGACAGGTTTTTGACCCGACCCTTATTGGAGGAGACCAAAAGAAAGAAGAAAGGAGAATGTGACCGAGCCCTGGTATCTGAGCTGCCTACATATCCTTGGCTATAAAGCAATCAGGCGACATGTAGTTCAGAAGTGAATGGGGCGATTGAGTGCCGAGGTTGAGAGTCAAGAAAGGTTTCGTTAAGGTTCCAGTCCACTGTCCCGTTTATTACATCAAAATCAAAATTAAAAAGACTAACTAAGCCTATCAGCTACGAGTTACAAAATTCCTATCTATAAATCTCTTGAAGCTTGATCTTGAGTCTTGGCTAGGTCTTGCTGCAGACTCCGATCTGAATCTTGATGCTCGTTAGCTGTAGGTGTTGGCTTTTTCTTCAGTTGTGTTAAAGAGGGACAGGTGGAGCTTGTGACTTTAATCAAGTTTTGAGCAGTCAACGTCTTTCTCCATTTCAAACACTTTGAGCTCACTTATTTTTTGTTCTTTTCTTCTTTTCTTTTATTCTGGATTGAGACTCATTCTTTCGGTCATCTCGAATCCTGTGCCTTGAGATAAGACCTATTCGGACACCAAAACAAACAAACGAACAAAATGTTTCTGCCCTAGTTTTCACTAGGAAAATTTCGTGAGTTATTTGCAACAAAAGTCTGAACAATTTTTTTTCTTGAAAGCAAATAAAAGTCAGGATTGTGTATCCTCGGGAATGATCGGGTTATGCCAGAAAAAAAAGGTCATCGGGTTATGCCGGGGAGATCCGTGGGTTATGGAGGGATAAGAAGGAAAATGGCTCCTTGGGTTATGCCAGGGAGATCCACGGGTTATGCCGGGATGGAAAGAAAAAAGCTCCTTGGGTTATGCCAGGAAGATCCACGGGTTATGCCGAGATGGAAAGAAAAAAGGCTCCTTGGGTTATGCTAGGGAGATCCATTGGTTATGCCGGGATGGAAAGAAAAAAGCTTCTTGGGTTATGCCAGGGAGATCCACGGGTTATGCCGGAATGGAAAGAAAAAGACTCCTTGGGTTATGCTAGGGGATCCACGGGTTATGTCGGGATGGAAAGAAAAAAGCTCCTTGGGTTATGCCAGGGAGGTCCACGGGTTATGCCGGGATTGAAAGAAAAAAGGCTCCTTGGGTTATGCCAGGGAGGTCCACGAGTTATGCCGGGATTGAAAGAAAAATGCTCCTTGGGTTATGCTAGGGAGGTCCACCGGTTATGCCGGGATTGAAAGAAAAAGGCTCCTTGGATTATGCCAGGGAGGTCCACGGGTTATGCCGGGATTGAATGAAAAAGGCCCCTTGGTTATGCTAGGGAGGTCCACGGGTTATGCCGGGATAAAAGAAAAAAGTCCTTGGGTTATGCCAGGGAGATCCATGGGTTATGCCGGGATGAAAAGAAATAGGCTCCTTGGGTTATGCCAGGGAGATCCACGGGTTATGCTGGGATAGAAAGAAAAAAGCTCCTCGGGTTATGCCAGGGAGAACCGCGGGTTATGCCGGGATGGAAAGAAAAAATCTCCTTGGGTTATGCCAGGGAGATCCACGGGTTATGCCGGGATTGAAAGAGAAAGGCTCCTTGGGATATGCCAGGGAGATCCACGGGTTATGCCGGATTTAAAAGAAAAAAGCTCTTTGGGTTGTGCCAGGGAGGTCCACGGGTTATGCCGGGATAAAAGAAAAAAAGTCCTTGGGTTATGCCAGGGAGAAAAGGAAAAAGATCCTCGGGTTATGCCGGGGAGAAAAGGAAAAAGATCCTCGGGTTATGCTAGGGAAGTCCACAGGTTATGCCGGGGACAAACTAGGGAATGTGGTCCTAGGTTAGAAAGGATGCAGCTAGAGATTGGAGGCCCTATGCTACCATGATTTTTTGGGATTTTTCTTCTTCACTTCTTTTTTTTTCCTTTTTTTTTCTAGTAAAAATGCAGGAAAGAATTTGGAGGAAACTTACCTTTAGGGTTTATTATTGCTGCGAAGCTATTCCTAGCTCCTACACTTTTCCCTTTTTGGTTGTTCCTGCTTCTTGCACGGTTGCTTTGGGTTACACCTGTTTCAAAATTTTCAAACAAAGAACAATTGTTAGTTTGAAACGGTGGTTGGTTTTATGGACTTGATTGTTTGATCACTGGATTTCGGCCCTTTCAACTGCAACTTGTTTCTTCCTGAACACCGACTTTTCAAACTTTTTCAACTTTTTCAAACTTGTTGATTTCTGTCTCTGGAGAAAACTCCGACTTTTCCTGACTCTGTCATGATGATTGGTCGGTGGAACTCAACCTTTAATTTTATTTCGCCTTCGTAGGCCTTTCCTTTGATTTTTTTTTCGGAACATTGGGGAACTTTTGTCTCCTTAAACTTTGCTGCAACGGCTAGTCGCGTGGGACTTAACCTTTTCCAACTTTATTTCGCCTTTGTAGGCCTTTCTTTTCTGGCTTCTTTCTTTCCAACTTCAAATTCAGAGTACTTTGGGATACCTTGGCTTTTTCAACTCTTTGCCGAGACGGTTAGCCATGTGGGGGACTCAACCTTTTCAACCTCATTTGCCTTTATAGGCGCTCCATTTGATTTTCTCTTTCCAAGAGTTTTGATTTCGAAGCATCGGCTGCCATGGCTAGTCGAGGTTGACTTGATGCCCCTGGCGAGAATGGGTGCCTTTTGCAGATTAGCTCATGTCAAACGAAAGCCCTGTAAATCAGTCTTGCCGTACCTTCTTTGTCTTAGTTTCGGAACAGTGTTAGACCGAAAGGGATTCAAAGAAAACAAACAATGGAATGGAAATGAGTTTAAAACAAGAAGTGTCCCTTTCGGGGAAAGGAAAGAAGGACTTATCTGGAGTACATGCGGACTTCAATGAACATGACATGCCTTTTGGACTGGATGCCTGATCTGTTTAAACCGTCTGACTCTCATAAATTCATCACAACTTCTACTTCAAAATTCAAGAAACCTTGCCAGGATTTTGTCGATGTCGATGGCTGTGAGGATCTCCTTTTTCATCAGTGGGGCCCTTTGCAAGATTTCACTAGCTGACCCCTCTCATTTATCTTCTCACCATTGTCTTATAGTGCCCGTGTGGGTTTTCACTAACAAAACTCTCTCATTTTTCATTTCTCTGCTTACCATCGCCTCGTGGTGTCCGTGTGGGTTTTCACCATTAAGACTCTCTCATTTTATTTTATCATCTTGACTGTATCAGATCCAAGTAGTTGTATTCTCTGATCCTTGAACATTCTCACCGATTGATCAGAAGGACTTTAACAGGGTCTGGGTAAAAAGGATTTGGATTGAGTTACAACTTTGGAACCTTTTGGGCGGGATCATTCCCGAACCATTATAACACATGCCCCAGTTTCACTTTTTGGGGAATTTGGATTTTTATTTTGGTGTGACTCAACCCCAGAGAGAGGTTGCCTATGTATCCTTTCGGAATCAAGTCAAACGTAGTTCAGGGAAAATATTTTGTTTTGTTTTTCTTTTGTTTTTCTGTTTCTTTCTCCTTCATTTTTCATTTCATTTCCTTTTTTCCTATCTTTTTCCATGTTTTTTTTTCATTTTCTTTGACTTTTCTTCCTTTCTTTTTTTTGTATCTTTCTTTTCTTTTTCTTCTTATTTTTTCTTTTTTTTTTCATTTCATTTTTCAATAACACTTTCTGATTCCAAAGAGGGTAATCAAAGAATGGAAGCCGACTCATAGGGTTTGCAAAGGGTTGATAGTGTTTGGGTAGTAAGAATGAAAGCCTTCGTCATCCCAACTAGAGAATATTAGGATTATATGAAGGATCCAACATAGTACCTTTTCACTGCATTTGCGTTGACAGTTGTTTCAGGGACATTTCCTTCAATGTGTCCCAAGTACAACGAACCCTTTTGGCAGTACTCTTGTTGCAATATATGGAACTTTCAACTCTGGAACCAATTTTCCTTCAGCTGTTCCAACTCTTTGTTTTATTTCCTCAAACTCATCTTCTTTGCATTTCGACTCTTGATTCATTATTTCAAAGTCTGACAGCGTTTTGGGATCTGGGCATGAAGTCCACAAGCATGTCATATTATTGAAATCTGCATTTAACAGAACTGAAAAGAGGATAAGAAAAATAACAAGATAAAGAAAAGAGACATTCCTGGACAATGAAATATTAATTTCATTTGAATTTTTTTTGATTTTTTTTTCAATTTTGAAGAAGAAGGGTTTACATTGGAAAGTAAGACAATAAAGTAAAAAGTCCGAATCACACCCTGAGATAATCTGGACGTAGAAAGGATAGCAAGACTGGCTACCGAGACTCCCGTTCGATAGGGAACTTTCAGGATTGGCGACCATTTTTTTGGCTTTTCTTCTGTCTCGGCAATGGCTGCAGTGGCCTTCAGTGCCGGATCAAATTCCTCAGCTTCACAAATCATTCCGACTATTGGCCCGCCGTTATAGGCAGGCAACAAATTGTTCATCACATTAGCAACTTCTTTATCCTGAAGAACGATTCTTTCAGCTTCAATCAGATCTTCAACTGCCTTTTTAAGGGTCCAACAGTCCTCTGTAATGTGTCCTACTGCTCCAGAGTGGTATTCACATATAGCGTCATCTCGGTGCGAGGGGGACTCGGTGTTCGGCTGACTCGAGGCCACTGGTTGCAACAAATCTAGCATGACTAGCTTTTGGAACAAACTTGAATACGATTCACCAATAGGGGTGAACTGTTTCTTTTTTAAAAGGCTCTCTTGGGCGAGGATTGTATTGGGGATTATATGGAGCTTGGTAAGGATGGGAATTTTTGGGAGGTGGAGCTCGATTTTGTGGATTATGTTATGGCTGCTGGTAAGATTGCGCGCTCATCACCGCATAAGGAGGCGATGCCACGACATAAACAACATCTAAAAAGGGATAATAGTATGATGGGGCGATAGGAGGCACATATGATTAGCTGAATGACCCGTGGGCCCCCTCGAGCTTGAAATCATCATGAATCCCTCTTCACTACCATTTTTGTTTTTCAAACCCTCTGAACCATTCTGAGCAGCCTGTGACGTGGCCTTAAAGGCAGCATGACTCATGATTCGGCCCATTTTTAGACCGTTTGCAACAATTTCCCCAATTTTGATAGCCTCAGCGAATGGCTTACCCACAACAGACATCATGTTCTGGAAGTAGTCAGCCTCTTGGGCTTGCAGAAAGACTGTGACCATTTCAACTTCATCCATCGGAGGCTTTACCCTTGCAGCTTGCTCACGCCATTTGACAACATACTCACGGAAGCTTTCCGTGGTTTTCTTTTTCAAATTGGACAAAGTGTTTCTGTCGGGAGTGATGTCCACATTATACTGGAATTGGCGGACAAAATCCCGGGCCATATCATGCCACACGTGCCAATGAGAAATTTATTGATCTGTATACCACTTAGAAGCAATTCCGGTGAGGCTTTCCACAAAATAGGCCATTAGCAGCTCCTCTTTTCCGCCAGCACCCCTCAAGTAGTTACAGTATCGTTTCAGATGAGCGACCAGGTCTCCATGCCCGTCGTACTTTTCAAATTTTGGCATCTTGAAGCCAACTGGCAAGTGGACATGGGGAAACATACAGAGGTCAGAATATGAGACACTCTTTTGGCTCTTCAAATTTTTCAGGGTTTGTTCCAGGCTCTTCATCTTCCGAGCGATTTCCTCTTGCTCGGGATTTTTAACAACCTTTTCTTGCTCCACTGAGAGATAATATGGCGGAGGTTGAAGTTGTAGACCCTGAAAGATGGTCGTGGGAGGCGTTGCCTAGGGGCGAACCACAGAAGCCATGCCAGGAACATTGGACAGCATTGGATGGTTCCCACATGGGATGAGCGGATTGAGCACATGGGCGTTGGTAACCTCACTGGACTTGGGGATCAACTCAGGGAACCCAGGGATTGCGCTTCGCGGTTCCCTACCATTAGACCAGGCGTCCCACATTTCACATATGCGGAGACGCAATAACTTATTCTCTTCAACAACTGTTGACTCTAGCTGTAGAATAGCCGATACCGGGCTATCCTTAGAACCGATGTTTGGTAGGTTGCTTGCGGAGGCCATCTGTGCCTTTGGATCTTGTGAAGGAGAGGAGGCTAGAATACCAACAAAACCAACCACCAAAATCTGGCTAGTTTGCACATCCAACAACCTTGTTAGTTTCAAAACAATTAACATATAGGAAATCGCACATTGGGATGCAATGCACCAAATAGTTAAACGCTTCTACCATGTGTTTGAACTGTTGCATGTTTCATCCCGGACTTAACTAACTTTTCAATATGGACCTCTTTTCTTCAAGCAATGTTTCTCTCTAATCACTCTTGCTTTTTCATCTCATTTTATTTTGCTCTTTTATTTTTGGCATTCTCTTTTCTTTTTTTGTTTGTCACTCTTCATTTCTTTTTTTTTTTCAATTTTGTTTTTTCCACTCTTTTATTTTTGGCACTCTTTTTCTCTATTTTTCTTTTTCTTTCTCTTTTTCACTCAATTCTTTTTCAGTCTATTTTTACTCAATTTATTTATGGCTATGATCGAATCCGATTGCCTACGTATCATGACCCCGCACGAATCAGATCTTGCGTAGTTCGGGAAGATTATGAATAGAGTTAGTAAACTGACT
Source organism: Nicotiana glauca (assembly GCA_026770625.1). NCBI lineage: Eukaryota > Viridiplantae > Streptophyta > Magnoliopsida > Solanales > Solanaceae > Nicotiana > Nicotiana glauca. The sequence goes on from MU766656.1 coordinate 59,571, forward strand.
TTCTTTGTTTTTGGAATTTTTGAAAGAAATACTTTAAAAGAAGAAAGAAAATATTTTTTTTTTATTTTTTATTTTTTGAAAGAAAGACTCCTAAAAAAATTCTTTTTCTTTTGGTTGGAACTTTTGGGAATTTTAAAAGTAAAAAGAAAATATTTTTGCTTGAATTTTCATTTATTTTCTCTTTTTCTAAAGAAGAAAGAAAATATTTTTTTGGATTTTGGAAGTTGCCTCTTAATTTTCGAAAGAGGGACTTTTAAGAAAATATTTTGGATTTCTGAGTTTTTTTATTTATTTACAAAAGTATTTCTAAAGAAAAGCAAAAATATTTTTGGACTTCAATTTTTCCAATATTTTTTTTATTGACATTTATGAAAGAAAGACATCTAAGGTGTATTTTTTTTTTTGGATTTTGTTTTTTTTTTTGAAAAAAAAATACTTCAAAATGAAGGAAACCCGTATTTTGGATTTTGATTTTTATCGGTTTTTTTGTCTGAAAGACATTAGAAAGAAAGAAAAACATTTTTTGAGTTTGAAAAAGAACTTTTTTTTTTGAATTTTCTAAAGAAAGATTTCTAAAGAAGGAACTAAAGGAAAATATTTTTGGATTTTTGAAAATTGGGGTCGAAACCGATGAGGTTTGCCTACGTATCTCACATCCGGTGAAAATCACACCCGCGTAGTTCGGTTAGTTTTGACACACAAAAATATATGATATTTGACTCACTTTTGAAATACAATTTTATTTAAAAATCCAGCAGAGTTTCGGGACATTTTTCAAATACCGGGATTTTTTAGAAACCGAGTAAATTTTCTATCCTCACTATTGGGTTTTCTCTTTATTAACCGGTCAACATGCAAGCCGAAACAAATGAATATTCACATAATATGTAGGATGCATCAGGATGGTCTATATTTGGGGTACACCTGTCCTAGACGGGCCCAACCCCTGTATTGAGCCCCCTAAGTCAAATGCACGTGATGCAAATAATCGTTCCTACTAGGGATCCGGCATGAGGTTGCGTTATTCTAATTTTAAAACTTGGGGTTTTGGTCTAGACTTTGGGTACCCAAGCGGATAACTGGGGCCGAGGAGGGGGCGACGTACCGGGAGCACTAAAGTCTGCCCGGCCTTGTCGCTTGCCCAGCCTCGCTCTGTTTGGTATAATTTTCTACAGAAAAAGCGGGCTACGCGAACATATGCACCATTTTTAGAAGACTCGGATGGGTGGCGTAAGAAGACATTTAAATACAGTTCAAGTAATATCAAAGCGGTAAATGGCAATTAGCACATTAAGTCCACAAAAATAGTAATATCAACAATAAAGCCAAATAAAAATCACATTAACAAGCTCGAATTCTTTGAACCCTGAACAAAAATTCTGGGTTCCTTTTCCTCAGCAGAGTCGCCAGAGCTGTCACACTTCCTTTTTACACCCCGCCCAGAGAGGGGTATATATAAGGGAGTTTTTCCAATTTAAGTGACATTATTCGAAATGGGATTATTTAGATTATCAGAGTCGCCACTTGGAATAAATTATAGTGTCCCAGGTCACCGATTTATTTTTAAATCCCAAATCGAGGAAATTTTATTTTTTTAAAAGAGTCTGCGAACCAGAAATTCTAGATAAGGAATTCTGTTAACAGAGAAGGTGTTAGGCATTTTCGGGTTCCGTGGTTCTAACACGGTCGCTTAGTGATTATTACTTGGCTTAATTGTTTAACTACTTATTTTTAGGACCTACGGGTAATTATCTTTTAATTGCTTTTAAATCACTTGAATTGTTCGTAATTAAAGAATTGAGTTACGCGTTCGTATACTCTTTTCTTTTGGCACGTCAAGATCATGTCACGTGAACGTGTCCACAATTAATAACGCTTTATTATTATTAAGAAAATTTGGTCGAAGCTGCGCGAACGCATACTCCGGTTTTGTTTTTTTAAAGATCATAATCATGACACGCGAACGTATCCATAACCACGATAATATATTAAATATGCCTAAAGTAAACTAAGATCATTTATCGTTTTACATCGAACGGTTCAATTAGTCAAAAATTTAAAGTATATTAATAATGCAAGAAAATTAAGATTCTGAAAAGATATAACACTACAAGACAAAAGAGTGAATGGGGTGAGTTGTTGATTTTGATCACAATTCTCAAGTCTTTTTAATTCAATATTGGCCAAAATGACATAGTAAACATACAGCACTCATTTTTATTGTAAAGAGGTCAAACATACAACCATAGTTTCTGCTCATTTTTATGCCACACCATACATTTCGTGAATCAAATCGGATGTGAGAAACGTAGTAAACATACAACAAGGCAATAAATCTCTATCGTGATGCAGTCCACCCTCTTTCACATTATTCAGCAATTAATTCCAACATATTTCGGCAAATTTTACCCAAAAAAAAAGAATAATGGAAAACAGAGGAGATAAAGAACTGTAATGGCAAATCAATTGCAGAGACGAAATCTAGCAAAACAAATACCAAAAAACGAGATCGTTTAAGAAAGGCAGCAAGCCACTATCGCCATTTCATGGAAACAATTTGAAACAGAAAGGGTCAAGTGCAAGCAGAAATACCAAATATTCCATATATTCCTAATACCATCTGTCAAGATCTAAGTAAAATGATAATTCTATAAAAATAGACCATTAACTGGAATCGCCTGGAAAGAAAAAAAAAAACAGAGAAACTTACTTGTTCTACTGCAATGGAATATGTTTCTGCTCGCAACTCTTGTATATACAGGGAGATGAATACAAAGATACACGCTCGACGGAAGAGCTCGATCAAGCCAGACCGGGCACGAAGAACTTCACCGGCAATGAACTCGAATCAACCTTGATTTAACTCCACCCCCATACTCGAAGAACCGAATATCAAAATCAAATAATTCAAACCGAATCCATCTTTGAAATCGAAATCCAGAAAAAAAAACCAAAGTGTTACTGGATTTTTGATTGAGAAATCTAATAGAACTAATATGGTTGTTTGGGTGTAACTGCTGCTTCCTTAGGTGTATATCTCTTGGAGATTTTCCGATGAAGATGATGATCAGGGAGGTCGTTTGTATTTTGGATTTTGGGGTCTGCGGTGCTGCTTCCGTTCTTCGATGAGGAAGACCATTTTTGGGGTCGTTTGGGTAGGGGAAAGAAGATAGATCGTGAGGAGGGGGGCGGTCTCTGTTGCGCAGCTTTTCTATTTTTTGCCTTGATTTTTGGTGTCTTCTTTCATTTTAGGTCTTTAGGGTGTATTGTGGCTGATTTTTTTTAGAGTCTAGGGTTTTTAGGTGTGTAGGGTGTGTTATATAGGGTAGGAATTAGGTTAGGGGTATGGGCCTATAATTATGGGGTAGGAATTTTGGGCCAAAGACTAAAAAATGGACTATAAGATTTATAAAAACGGGATAAACCAACCTAAAACTAATTTCTTCTTCTAAAATTATGTACAATTATAATATAAAAATATAAAACTAATTTTAATTAATTGAACTAAACTATAAAACATAAAACTATGTTTTTGTGATTTCAAGATTATAAAAATGAAGATAGGTTACTATTTTTTTGTATATTTTTTTTTAAGATTAAGAATGACAAAAAAATATTAATAAACCTATTTTTTGTAATTTTTCGTTTTCTTGTAGTAAAATAGTAAAAATTAGTTGAAATAGTGATATTAAGCCGAAACTAAATATTTACATGCTAAAATGGATAATTTCGGGGAAGGTCAAAAATCACATGTCAACAGTAATCGCATCTGCAGAGACCGCACCTGCGAAAATAATTCGCCTCTGTGGAATTTCTCCAAATGGCCAACACCCGCACCTGCAATCCCATCTTCACATCTGCAGAACCGTATCTGCGGCCCTTTTTCCGCAGATGCGGAAATACCAGATACCAGCAACATCAGAAATGCAACAAGTCCAAAATTCATCCCGATGGCCATCCGAAATCACCCCGAGGCCCCCAGGACCTCAACCAAAAGAGACAAACCATCCTAAAACATCATTAAAACTTTCTCCAATCATCAAAACACCACAAGCAACACCAAAACCATCAAATTATATCGGATTCAAGTGTAAGTTCTTCTAGAACTTCCGAAATACGCATTTGATAAAAAACCCAACCAAAACACCTCCGAATGACTTGAAATTTTGCACACACATCCCAAATCACCTAACCAAGCTACAACAACTCTCGGAATTCCATTCCAACCCTTGGATCAAAATCTCACTTATCAAGCGGAATTCGCCAAAATACTAAATTCGCCAGTTCAAGCCTAATTCTACATCAGACCTCCAAAATCAATTCCGATCACACTCCTAAGTTGCAAATCATCCCTTGAAGCTAACCTAATCACCGAAAATCACATTTGATCCCTCTAACTTAATAGTCAACATCTGGTTGACTTTTCCAAAACAAACCTTCCTTAAAGAGACTAAGTATCTCATTTCCTTCTACAACCAATCCAATTCGACTTATTCACCCAAGACTCTTATAATGAAACATAAGGAAGCAGAAAATGGGAGAAACAGGGTGGTAACTCACGTGACGACGGGTCGGGTCATCACAATGGAGGAGAATGAAGAAGGACATTATTGCATATGTGCCTCGGTGTTTGAACTGTCAGCAGGTTACGTACAAACATCAGAGACCGAGTGGCTTGTTCCAGAGGATTGAGCTTTCGAGTGGAAGTGGTAGTGTATCACTATGGAATTTGTTGTTGGGCTCCCATGGACTCAGAGGATGTTCGATGTAGTGTAGGTTATTGTTGATAGGATGACCAAGTCAGCGCCTTTCGTTCCGGTGGCAGTCTCTTATTCTTTTTAGAGGTTACCTGAGATCTATATCTAGGAGATTGTTCGTCTTCAAGGTGTGCCCGTGTCTATTATTTCTGATCGAGGTAAGAAGTTTAGCTCGTATTTCTGGAGAGCAGTTCAGCGTGAGTTGGGCATACTGAATGAGTTGAGCACATCATTCCATTCTGAGATGGACGGGCAGTCCGAGCGTACCATTCAGATTTTGGAGAATATGCTCCGAGCTTGTGTCATTGACTTTGGAGGCTCTTGGGATCAATTTTTGCCTTTAGTATAGTTGGCTTGCAATAACAGCTACCAATCGAGTATCTAGATGGCTTATGAGGCTTTGTATGGTAGGCGGTGTCGGTCGCCGGTTGGATGGTTTGAGCCGGGAGAGGCCCGATTGTTAGGTACGGATCTAGTACAGGATGCCCTGGACAAGGTCAGGATTATTCAAGATAGGCTCCGTACAGCTCAGTCTAGGAAAAAGAGTTATGCCGACCGTAAGATTTTCTGATTTGGCATTCATGGTCGGTGAGAAGGTATTTCTTCAGGTATCGCCTATGAAGGGCATGACGAGATTTGGAAAATAGGTTCATTGGCCCGTTTGATATTCTTGATTGAGTGGGAGAGGTGTCTTTTAGACTAGCATTGCCGCTGAGCTTATCAGTCGCGCATCTAGTATTTCATGTGTCCATGCTTCACAAGTATCACGGTGATCCATCCCACGTATTAGATTTTAGCACTGTCCAGTTGGACCAGGACTTGTCCTATGAGGAGGAGCCGGTAGCCATTCTAGACCGGCAGATTCGTCAATTGAGATCGAAGAGTTTTCCTTCTGTTCATGTTCAGTGGAGAGGTTAGCCTGTTGAGACATCGACCTGGGAGTCCGACTCCGATATGCTATGTCGTTACCCCCATCTTTTTCCCGACTCACGTACTTCCTTCTTATGTTCGTTCGAGGACGAACGCTTGTTTTAGAGGTGGAGATATGATGACCCAAAAGGTCATCACTTATTTTAGAAATAAATTTTATGTTCTGAGGCCTCTTTATGCATCACCTCAATTTGCGTGCGCAGTCTGGGCGCGTAGCCAGAAAGCTATTATGTGAAAATCTGTGAAAAATGATGACATTTTGCCTTTAAAATAAATTTAAGTTGACTTCGATCAACATTTTAGGTAAACGGACCCGGACCTGTGATTTGACGGTCCTGGAGGGTCTGTAGGAAAATATAGGACTTAGGCGTATGCCCGTAATTGAATTCCGATGTCCCAAGCCCGAGAAATGAATTTTTAAAGAAAATTGTTTTCTGAAATATATATGAGTTTTTAGAAATGAAAAATGTTTGGAAGTTGATTGTATCGGGCCCGTATTTTGGTTCTGGAGCTCGGTACATGTTTTATATGTGATTTAAGTCAAGCCTGTAAAATTTAGTAAGAAACGAACTTGAAATGACGTGAATCGGACCCTCGATTGTGAAATTTGGAACATAAGTGTTCTTGAGATTTCTTCTTTGATTTTGATGTTAAATTCGTTGTTAAAGGTGTTAGTTTTGCGATTTGATTGCACGGATAAGTTCATATTATGTTTTTGAGTTAGTATGCGTGTTTGGTTTTGAGCCCCAAGGGCTCGGGTGAGTTTCGGGTAGGTTCCGGGGTGTTTATACTTAGGAAGAACACTGCTGTTGCATTCTAGTGTAACCGCACCTGTGATTCAAGCACCACTGGTGCAAGCTCGCAGATGCGCATAAAGGGTCGCAGGTGCGGTCCAGCCTCTCATGGATGCGGACAAGCTTCCGCAGAATCGGTTCCGCAGGAGCGGATATCCTCTCGCAGATGCGGCCCCAGCGGGCCTAATCATATCGGCAGAAGAAGTCAATTTTCCATACATGCGTTGCGCAGGTGCGACCCTAGCACTGCAGATGCGAGAGTCGGGCAGTGGAGTCTTTTAAAATAAAACTTCAGTTTTTTCTCTTTCAAATTTTCACAAAAATAGAAGGCCTAGGGTGATTTCTCAAGAGATTTTCTTCCCAAATCAAAAGGAAATGTCCATTATCTAATTTTTTTCAACTCTATAATGTTTTTCATCAACTTTTATCTAAAATCCTAGGGATTTAATTGTAGAAAATTGGGGGATTTGGTTAGAGTTAGGGCTTTTTGATTAATTTGGATTTAGGCCTCGTTTTGGGGTCGAATTTTGAAACTTATTGCATATTTGGGCTCGTGGGTGAATGGGTGATCGGGTTTTGGTCCAAACCTCGAGTTTCGACCAAGCGGGCCCGAGGTCGATTTTTGACTTTTTGGAGAAAATGATACAAAACCTATAATTTAGCCTTGGGATTGGATTATTTAGCATTTATTGATGTTTTTAAATTAATTGGGATTAGATATAAGTAATTTGGAGGCGAATTCTAAAGGAAAACCGGTGTTTAAGGCTTGAGTTGGCCGTGGAAGTTTGAGGTAAGTGTTTGGTCTAACATTAGCTTAAGGGATTAGGAGTTGAGTCCTATTTGCTATGTGTTATTTGTTGAGTACGACGTCTAGGCATGGTGACGAGTATATATACGTTGTTTTCAAGCATGCCCGTGAGTCTTAAATTTAAGTCGTTGTGTTCTTAATAAGTACTACACATACCTAAGTTGTTGATTCTCTGTGTTGAGCAAGGATTATGATTATTCTCGTGGAAATTGCTTATGGTTGAGTATTATTGGTAGTTGAGGTTTCTTTTGTGAAGTTAATGTTGGAACAAGTTTGGTTATAGCTGATTCCCTTGACGGGACGTACTTACTTCTTACTGTTGAATCCATTGCCGGGATATTATTGTCCTCTTATTGTTCCCTTGTCGGAACTCTTTATGATTGGTGTTGAGTTTTATATTGGGATCGGATTGCATGCCACAAAAATATTATATGTCGATCGGGTTGCACGCTGCAATAATATTATATTCGGATCTGGTTGCACGCTGCAACCGTGCTTTTATGATTTGGATCGGGTTGCGCGCCACAACAACAAAGGATAAAAGTGGTTATTGATTTGTTACGGTTTCCTTATTCTTTTTGCTGAAAAATTTAAATTGTTCTTTATGCTTTTCTCCCGAGTTATTGTTGGTAAATGATATTCCCCGCCGCATGTTTCCCCCTCCCGTTCTTAACTGTACATTTCTGCTTTTATTTTTTGTTGTATATGATATAACTGTACAGGTTTATTTGGTAGTCTTGTCCTAGCCTCGTCACTATTTCGCTGGGGTTAGGCTAGGCACTTACCAGCACATGGAGTCGGTTGTGCTGATACTACACTCTGCACTGTGTGCAGATCTCGGAGCAGCAGCTTTTGGACCTTAGCTTGGGTGGCTGCTTTCAGTCCATACAGAGATCCAAGGTAGTCCTGCAGGTGTCTGCAGGCCATGCCGTCTCCCTCTATCTTTTATTAGTGTTTCACTTATGTAATTCAGAAACAGTGTTGTATTTATTTTTCGGACCTTGTTTGTAGAATTCTTAGATAGTCTGTGGAGTTGTGACACCAGTCTTGGGTAGTTTTTATTTAGGAGATCATGTAGGAATTATTTAAATTGTTTAATTGTTTCTTCTGACTGTTTTAAATTTCCACTGTTTATAAACTGTTGATTCACATTTGTTAAAGAATTAAAATGGGAAAAAGTTAATTTGTTCAAATGGTCGGCTTGCCTAGCTTTCACTAATACGCCCTATCACAATTCTCCAGGGTGAGAAATCTAGGTCGTGACACAGATCTACCTTGGGTCTCCTGTGGACTGAAAGCAACAATCCAAACTCTACTCACGAGGTCCAGCACCAAGATCTGCATAGAAAGTGCAGATTGCAGTATCAGTACAACTGACTCCATGTACTAGTAAGTGTCGAGCCTAACCTCGGTGAAGTAGTGACAAGGGTAGGACATGATAACAATATAAACCTCTGCAGTTATATCAGATACGAGTAAGTAATAATAATAGAAAGTTAACAGAATATAACAGGAAGGCGAAACATGCAGAGGGGAATATAAAATTCAGACATATATACAGTAAATAAGAGAAATAAATATCATGCTTTGAACTGGCAGAAATAATAACATAGTAACATGTGCACGACATCACCCTTCGTGCTTTTACTCTCGTCCTTACCATACGAGATGACATAAACGGCACAACAACACCCTTCGTGCATTAACTCTTTCATAATCATAGCACATCATCACCCTTTGTGCATTAACACTTACAGAATATGGCACGACATCACCCTTCATGCATTAGCACTCATAGAGTATGGCACGACATCACCCTTCGTGCATTAACACTCACTCACAATATCGTGCACAGCATCACCCTTCGTGCTTTACACTCTTCCTGAACCAAACAATAGAAACAATAACATCCCGGCAAGGGAATAGCAATAATCAATCTCATTTCAACAGTTAACTTCACAATATAAGTCTCAACTTGAGTCAATACTCAACAATTATCCAATACCAGGGAAAACATAATAAGACTTGTTCAACATACAGATTTAACCAGTTTAATCATGAACAATACATATAGAGAGACACAATAGTCATAAGTGTAAGACTCAATAGCATGCTATAATCCAACAACAATGTATAGATACTCGTCACCTCACCTATACGTCATACTCAACAACTAAACATGTAGAAAATAAGGCAATAATACCTATTTCCTCAAGCTAAGGTGAGCCACAACACTTACCTCGATTTCATGACCATGTAATAATCTGTAATAAACGTTTGGGGCTGGCTAGTGAAAAGGGTTGGGTGATCATGTATGCTCAAGGGTAGAAATCATGTCTATAGGACTATTTATATTCTTTGTGTTTAATTCTGCATTTTTTTAGACACTGTGTCTATGGGTTTATTTCAATTACTTTATGATCAATGTCAAACCGAGATAACCTACCTATAGGACACATTTAAATCATGCATGCCACTTAGATATCATGCTTTAGGTTGTAAACGGCTGAAATAAATGTCATATTCGTAATGCTGAAATCAATAACATATAGAAATCATGCCTATAGGGTTCTTAAATAAATCTGATTCGCTCCGTTCGTTTTCAACGCTAGATATCATGTTCATAGGTTTTAAAATCAGCAATAATAGATACCATCACTTGCAGAACCTAAAACTGGTTAGTCTTAAAATCGATCTATTCTGAAACAGTTTTAAACAACCTAATTCCCTTACTTAACGAGGTTTAGCAAGCATGCCTACAGGACCTAAAACAATTTGTTTTTACTGTTTCACCACATTCTGAATTAAGTAGATATCATGCCTATGGGACCCCGTTTAAACACTTATGCAAGCCTTAGAGTAATAACAATAAAGTTGAATTCGCCTCTGTTAATTAGTAACTGCTCCAACTAGCAGGCAGGCCTGATTTGGGCTTCTTATCTGAGGTATCTGATGAATTTGGCTCTGAAAACTCGTCTCTCGTCTCTAGTATTTTTAATCAGACCTAAAAAGTATGTGTAAGTCATGGTTGTTATGTGTTTTGTTCAAGGAGGTGCATATGAGCCTTTATCTCTTTACGAGTTCTCCCCCGCATGCATTACGTATTTTTGTATGTCGCCTTAGATTTTTATCCTTTAAAATCAAATCAGCCTAATATCCTTCCCTTTAAGAATAGTAGTCCTAAATGCCTCCGGAACTTATAGGAATGGGAGGGGTAAAAGCATGCAATAGTAATCCAGATCAATCTGCGCTTTAGTACCTTAAACATGGTGGGAAATATGATGACCAGTGTGCTAATACCACGTGTATACCCTCTTCTAAGGAGTGATTACCAGGTATTACATTCATGTGATCCATATTTTTAATAAATCTAGGACCCCTTCCCCTAATTTCCCTTTTCTTTTAAAAGCATTGCAACTCCTTATTTCAAATCAACTTTATTTCACTTTCATACTTTATTCCCTTTCAAAACATTTGTTATTTGAAATCCCCTCTTATTTGAGCCTTATTTGTTTATATGTTGATTGCACCCAAATTCACAATAACTTTCTGGCCGGGAACCACACTAGTGGATCCTTTGGGGTGCCTAACTCCTTCCCCTTGGGATAATTTCAAGCCCTTACCCCATCTCTAGTTAATCAAATAAACTTAGAGTTGAATATCTATTGGTGCCCTAATGCACCTTAACTCATTGGGTGACGGCTCTTCAAATGCTAAACCCAGTTCCCAAAGGGAATGAGTTATCTTATACCAAATGTCATAAACCCGATTTCGCGAGAAAAAGGGGGCACGACACCGATCCCCCAGACTCTACCTAGCTTGTTTGTAAAATGGGAGACCTAGGCAACCTAGTGCTTTGATACAAACTTGTCACGACTCGGATTTCCCACCGTCGGGATTGTGATGGCGCCTAACTCTTGAATGCTAGGCAAGCCAACAGTTACTATTCTAATACATTAATCATTAGCCAAAAAAATAATAAATAATAATCAAAGCTAAATAGATATGAAGTGCAAAAATTTTATGACAGTTCAAAACTCTAAAAACACGACTACCCTAATGATCTGGTGTCACAATCCACGAACGTCTAAGAATTTCTACAAACACTGGTTTAAAAGAAATACACTTATTCTCGAAATGAAAAGAGACAGGAATCTAAGATAGAGGGAAGGGGATTCAAGGGTCTACGAACGTCGGCATATCTACGTTGGGTCTCCTGTAGACCTAAGGCAGCAATCCAAACTCTACTCATGAGGTCCGGCATCGAGATCTACACAGAAAGTGCAGAGTGTAGTATCAGTACAACCGACCCCGTGTACTAGTAAGTGTCGAGCCTAACCTCGGCGAAGTAGTGATGAGGCTAGGACACGACAACAATATAAACATGTGCAGTTAAATCATATACGAGAAAGTAATAATAATAGAAAGTTAACAGAATATAACGGGAAGGGGGAACATGCTGAGGGGAATATCAAATTCTGAAAGTTATACAGTAAGTAAGCAAAATAAATATCATGCTTTGAACCAGCAGAAATAATAACATAGTAACATGTGCACGACATCACCCTTCGTGCATTTACTCTTGTCCTCACCATACGAAACAACAGAAACAACACGACATCACCCTTTGTGCATTAACTCTCTCATAATCATGGCACGACATCACCCTTCATGTATTAACACCCACAAAATATGGCATGGCATCACCCTTCCTGCATTAACCCTGACAGAGTATGGCACGGTATTACCCTTCGTGCATTAACATTCACTCACAATTGTTGATACCCAATTGTTACCCATGTATTTTTTATACTCAAAATACTCTCAAAATAGCATGTGTATGAATACATAAGCATGCCCAAGAGTTTTAGTATTTTTTCCTAATTTTCTAAGATTTTTAAAACAAATTTATTGTCCATCTTAGCAGTACAAATCCCATAATTATTCTTAAAATTATCATTTTTTATGAATAATTTATTTCCATCCTCATATTTATGCCAAGATATAATAAATGTGATTTATATATATTTTTACAAATTTATTTGGTATTTTTAAGCTAAAATTGCATAAAATTACAATTATACCCTATATTACGATTTATAGCATTTTATATTATAAAATTATTCTCAATATTTTTTAGATTAATTTTTATATATTATTAATTAGTTTAGTGTATTTAATTTATTTTTAAAATTATTCTAACTATTTTTATAAAATGAAAGAGGGGAAAATTGGCTATTTAACACATAGCCTAGTACTGTTTCAATTTTTAGCCTCAATTTGACCCCAATTTCGCCCAATTTAAAACAACCCAATTCCAATTTTAACCCGAACCCTTAACCAATTTTAAACCCGCCCAGCTTCCCCTTTAATCTTGGTCGTTGATCGTTTTGATCAACGATCATAATTCTTTCTTTCCTTTTTAATTCCCATACCCCCCTCACTAAACCATTCTATCAGATGCACCGCCTCTAAACTCCTCTTCTCTCAAACTCTCTCTATCCCTCTCCGAAACCCTAATCTTCTCCCACCGATTTCCACCATGTTTCATCGAAATCCATGGCATTCCAAGCTGAGTTAAGCTCTTGGCCTGACAGTACCCTAATTACTGTCCAGGCCTAGGCTTGATCCACAATGGATCCAAACTCTTAATTGTTTGACCGGTAGGCTGGTCAGGGGTGTGCCAGCATCCCAATTGCTGGTCATGACCACCAGTCTACTGTCTCTCCCTGATCCCCTTTCCCCTTATGCACTTACACCTATTCCTAGAATCTTAAGTCCTATCCCTCTCTTATGAGCCTTGCTTTGGGATCCTGAGTTCCCTCTGAACTTGGACATCTGAGAGCTGGCCTTTCCACACTACACTATTTTCTTGATTCTGAATGTTTTGGGGTGTAAGCATTGCCCGGAATTCCTAGGAGACTCTTGGGAACTTTGACACACTCCAAATATGAGAAAGCCTTTTGGAAATCTGATCTTGGAAGTTGATTTATCTCATATTGTTGGACCTTGAGTCTGAATTAGGCTGATTAGATGTAGTTGCAACCGCTGATGTAATTTTTTTTACTTTCTTTTTGATTCATTCGGTTTGTAATAACTTTGTAATAACTATTGGGATGGATAGTGAAAAGGGATTGGGAATGAATGCATATGAAGGGTAGAAAGCATGCCTATAGGATCTTTATAATTCTGCATTTCAGCATCTAGAATGCATGCCTATAGGACCTCTTATAATTCTGCATTTTTACACACCATTAGGCAAACAACTTCAGGTTTAATAATAATCACTCAATTTAGAAAACATGCCTATATGATCTTTATAATTCTGCATTTCAGCATCTAGAAAGCATGCCTATAAGTCCTTTTGTATTTATGCATATGCACACCATTAGGCTAAACAACTTTAGGTTTAATAACCAATCCATTTAGAGATCATGTATGTAGGACTATTGTAACTACTAAGACCAACTACACGTATAAACCATGCCTATAGGACTAAACTAATTGAATTGGTTTCGGAATCTAAAATCAATCCTAAAAAATCTGCAGATCCCTTTCTGGAATCAGTAACCCTTTTTCTTAAAATTAGTATACTCCTACACTGTTAGGTACCCAGTTTATAAGTTTCACCTAGGAAAACTAGTAGGTAATTGATTAACTATATCAATTTGGATAACTACATCTAGTCAAGGCTAATACGGGCTCCTAATCTAAAAAATATGTGATAAATCAGCATGCTTTTAACTTTTAAGACATGCTAAACTATATGCTTTTTCTTTGATCTGAGGAGGCCTGTTTGAGCCTTATTTGTTTATGTGCTTTCCCTATACTTGCTGTATGTGTTCTTGCTTGTCGCCTTAGTATTTTTTCCTTTGAAACTATAAAGGCCAACATCCCTTCCCATTAGGATTAGTAGTCCTAAATGCCTCCGGGACTAATAGATTTGGGGCGGGTAATAGCATGCAATAAGTAACGATACCATTCCTTGCTTAATACCTTAACGGGGTAGGAAGGGTAGACATGGAGATGATGATCACATGATAACACTATGTGTACGACTGGCTACCGGTGTTGTGTGGATGATCCATGTATTTTACAAACCTAGGACCCTCTTTTCTCTTATATAATTTCATTATTATCTTATCAATGTAGGTTTCAGTTCTTTAAAAAATTTCTGCATTTCAGTCCTTAAATTCTTCTTTAATTTTCTGAATTATTCTTTTCCTTCTAAAACTCTATTCATTCACACCTCTTGTTTGATTTTCTACATTTAGACATTCCCTTAAAATAAGCATAAAACCACCTAGTCCCTAATTTCAGCATGTTTATTAACCATTATGCATACCTACTTGCAGTCCTTATGTGAAATTAGATTGTATGCTTATTTGCTTTAAAGTCACAATTGTAGCATGGCCGGGAACCACACTAGTGGATCTTGAGGGGTGCCTAACACCTTCCCCACGAGATAGTTTCTAGCACTTACCCAAACTCTAGTTTTTCAACTCACAACCCTTTTGAGTGTCCTAATGCACTTAATTATTAGGGGGCGACTCTTCTAAATCTCAAACCCAATTCCCCAAAAGGGAAAAGTGTTGTCTTCCCAAATGTCGTAAAACTGATTTTGCCTTTAAAAGAGATGGAAAAAGGGGTCGTCGACAGCTTGGCGACTCTGCTGGGGATTTCTTTAGGCTTTTACCATTTTATTTTGCTTGTGACTTTATTGCTTCTTTATTGCCTTTATTTAATGTCTTTATAACTTTCTACTACGAAACTGACTTGGCTATTTGTTTCTTTTCTTTAATGCTTTCTTTTACTGCTTTCCTTCAATAATGTTGTAATTCTAAGCAATTATAATAATCGTTATTTATGAACGTGCAAATAAGTGACAATTTGTTCATTCTTCTTATTGCATCTTCAAGATCATATTCCACGTGCCAAACAAATACCATAGCAACACTTATAATGAGTGGTTGTGCCTTTCCGATATTATCACCCCCTAAATTTGGCAAAGGCATATTTGAGGTAAAACTAGTCAATCAGCAGTGCAGTCGACGGGTCCGTGCCTTTCCCTTTTGAGTTGTCCGCTCAAGGGTACCGGTCTAATACCCCAGAGAAACCTTATTTTGTTTAATTGTGCATGCATCACTATCAAACCTAGTCGAGTCAGTTATGTTGTCCACATAATGACTCTTTAAGATAGCCTTGTCCAAAGTCCACTGGGTTTCCTTGGAAACCAAACGGATGTCACCATATTCTATGCATTTATATAGAGAACTAAATGCCATTTTGCTAATTATTGGTTTAAATAGTCGAGTCTGGCGGGGCAAGGGTCTAACACTTTATTTTGCAGAAAATGAGGCACGAAGTCCCCAGATTCAGCATGGTAACCAACATTCACCCAAGGTTACTAAGCTGGTGGGAAGACCTTCACTCCAGTGACCAGACTCTCGTCTGCAAGTATTTGGGAAATTTGCCTTCTCTTTTGGTAATCTAGCCCGACAACAAAATCATAGAAGCTGCAACTTTATTCTGGGATAGCGACAGATCAGTGTTTCGCTTCGGGACCTTGTGATGACACCTTTGCTCGAAGAAATAGGAGGGTTAGCTGGTATTCCCTGGGAGACCCCAGGTTTGCTTATGCCAAAAAATTGCAAGGGTAGGGTTTCCTCAAGATGATGGGACCAAAGAAAAACCCAGAATTGACTTGTTTGAAGAACTCTTATATTCCTTTTGACTATCTGTGCGAGAGGTACGGCCATAACAAGTCCTACCGTACTTACCCAAATGAATTCGCCCTCACCTTATTGGGGCATATCCACAAAAGAGTCTTCGTCTTTATGTTCTACTTTTTGGGGATGGTAGTGTTTCCTATGAAGAGGGCTAGGACCCATACCAGACTAGCCATGGTCACCAAGGCTTTGATAGAAGGGATTGGCGGGCAGCCTTTTAGCATAGTACCTATGATTGTTGTTGAGATATACTGAGCCCTGGAAAACTGTAAATGAGGGGCCAATCACTTTGAGGGTTGTAAATTACTACTCCAATTTTGGCTCATGGAGCACCTCCAAAAGGGTGAATATCGGCAAGAGATTTTGCGCAGAGACTGGGATGATCATATCGCCTTCCATCAGCCAAGGTGAATGAACTATATGCCTAACATGTTTGATCAACCAGAAGATGCTAAAGGATGGGTAGAGTTGTTTGAAAATATGAAAGAAGACAAAGTGTAGTGGACGTTCGAATGGTTCCCTACTGGAGAGTTCATCGTCCGATCTCGGGATGCACTATTTTTTATACTTATTGGTCTGAGAGGAACTTGTCCCTATGTCCCTCTCCGAGTCATGAGATAGGCATGGAGAAAGCATATCATACCAAAGGTCGACAAGATGAGTCACTTCAGGGCCGACTTCCAAGACGACGATAGCCCATACAAGTGTCAAGCTCAACATATGTGGCATTGAAAAATCATCCTGGAAAGGGATTCCATAGAACCAGACAGATACCATGTTGATTATACCCCATACTATCCAAGTTGGTTGGAAGACGATCATGGTGGGTTGGGACAACCCGGGTCCGTTCGAGGATAGGGTCATCGACAAAAAGGCTGAAATACAGGTTAAGTAGTACCAATTACGCAAGAGGATCCGGAGTGCGAAAGAAAACATCAGGAAATTCAAGAAGCACATCAAAAGTTGATTGAAAAAAGGAAAGATATGGCTGTTAGCGCCAACAAGTGACTAGGGTATTTGTAGCGAGGTTTGGTAGAGTTGGAAAGGAAGTTCATCCAGAGGATCGAAAACTACCAGAACACTGAGGGAAATGAAGGAGGACACTTGGCTAGAACTTATTTGCTGCTGGGACTGCGTGAACTGGTGAAGCTATTCGATGGAGCTAAAGATGCCGAGTCTGGGGAAGGTCCTTCTGTGACCAAGTAGTTATGAGTCTTTTCTTTTTCTTTAAAATGTAATAAGGCCAATGGCCATTAGTGACATTTTACTTTTTGCAATTTTAGAGTCGTTTTGGGATTCGTCTTATTTTTATCAATTAAATGAGGCATTTAGCATTATAAGTTTTCCAAATCAACTTGTCGCTAGGCCTACCTCGGGCACAACGATGCACCCAAATTAGGACATGGTTTATATTCTTGCACTATGTGTTTAAATATTGCAACATTTCTTCTCATAACCTTCACTAACTTGTTACCTTTTTTGTTTTTACTTTTGTTTTATTCCCCTCCCTAAACGGGTTAGTTCGTGCACTCTGGCATCATCATCCTACTCCACAAGATCTAAGGGCCCTCCCCATCCTCATCCTCCGAGTCCTATCAAAAACAAGAACGAAGAAAAAATGGAAGACTTGAGCAACATCAGAAAGGAGAACTCGGGCGAACGGGTAGAGGTTACTCAGGGTATTCCGGTTTCCAAGGAAAGTGCCGCCCAACTTGAGCAGAAGTTGTTGAAATTTCTGGAAGAACTGGACCAAGTTCAAAACTTGGCAAACTTATCATTTTCCCTCACCACCCTGGATGTAAATTCTCTAAATCCTACACCTCCACAAAACATCCCAAAACCACAAAACCAACCCGCTCTCCATCATCACTGCAACACATACCACACTTCGAACAACACTCCACTACTCATTCCCGAACCACTAAACTCCACAAACTATCATCCCCACAACACCCCCATCAATGTGGAAACCACACAACACTATACTCAACCTATTTCAAGCACACCAGAGTCTGATGACAAAGACTATCTTATCATGAACCTGGCAGCAGAACTCAAGAAACTGACTAGCCGAGTCCAGGGTGTTGAAGGGAACAACGGTATCGAGGGATTGAATTATGAGGACCTTTTCATTCAGCCAGACATAAAATGTTTTGAGGGGTACAAACCTCCCAAGTTAGAGATGTTTGATGGCATAGGGGGATCCCATAGTCCATTTGAGGACATACTGCGATAAGCTGGCCGAAGTCGGAAGAGATGAAAATATTCGCATGAAGCTCTTTATGAGAAGTTTGAAAGGGGATGTTGTATCTTGGTACATTAGCCAAGACCCCAAGAAGTGGAAAAGCTGGGTAGGTATGGCACCCAATTTCATGGACAGGTTCAAATTCAATACGGAGAATGCACCAGATGTATTCTACATCCAGAATTTGAAGAAGAAACCTACAGAGACGTTCCGCGAGTATGCTACTCATTGGATATCAGAGGCTGCTAAGGTCAGGCCGGCCTTAGAAGAAGAACATATGAACAGGTTTTTCGTCTGAGCTTAGGACCCACAATATTATGAGAGGTTGATGCTGATTGAAGGCCAAAAATTCTCGAACATGATCAAGCTAGGGGAAACGATCGAGGAAGGCATTAAAAGTGGCATGGTCACTAATTTTGAAGCATTGCAGGCCACTAACAAGGCTCTACAGTCTGGTGGAACATCCAAGAAAAAGGATGTGAGTGCCGTTATGGTTGCACAGAGAACAAAATCCCCAATAAAATACCAAACCTACCCAATATCTCCTCTCACATATCAACCTACCCCTAATTACCAAGCACCCCCTCCCTCTTACCAAGTTCCACCACCTATTTACCAATCATCTCCACCCCCATATATCAACCTACCTCACCAAGATATTCCCAACCTGCACCCGTCTACCAAGCCTATAATGCTCAGCCCATCATCTTCACCCCCCATATATCAACCTATCTCACCAAGATATTCCCAACCTGCACCCGTCTACCAAGCCTATAATGCTCAGCCCTCTCACTATCAATCACCTCCCACTCGCCAAAACTTCCCTAGACTGCGACCTAAATTCGACTGTAGACCTCCCAAGCAATACACCGCCATCGCCAAACCAATCAACCAGCTGTATCAAAACGCTTAAAGCTGCTGGTTACGTCACCCCTATCCCTACCATAACTCCATAAAATCCTTCCTAATGGGTCAACCCGAACAAAACCTGTGCATACCATTTCGGCATGAAGGGGCATACCATTGATGAGTGCCGCTCTCTGAAGGATAAAATTCAAGCTTTAATTGACAACAAGATCATCGTGGAAAAGGAGCCTGCTCTTAATGTTCGCAGCAACCCTCTGCCTGACCACAAGGGTGGAGGCATTCACACGATCGAGATAAAAGATGATTAGGACCCCAAAAGGGTCGATCGTATTGATTACCAAAGGTGACGAGCCGAAGAAACCAACAGTCACACATAATTCGATCGTAGTACAGATCCAGCCCCCTGGAGACGCCGAATTGAATATGCCCATACCACTCAAGCTTCAAACACCATCTTCTATAAAGGCGCCAGAGCCAATTAAGGTTGAGTTTGGATCCCCAAAAGCACCTGTGCCATTTGAAGTTGCTGTTTACCTCCTAAAATGAGGGTACCCATTCCTGTAGCAATGTCAGCTATAGCACTATTCCATACGAAGGCCATTCCTTGGGATTACACCACTGAGGTAAGAAGGAAAGGGAAAACCAAATCTGGAGAAGCAATTGCAGCACAAGGTATGACCAGAACCGGTAGGGTTTATACTCCAGAACATCTGGTTGAGTCCAGTAGGCAAGCCTCTAAACGACCAACAATCACCGAAACTGGGCCTGATAACCTTTGGAGGAAGATACAGGCAAAAGAATACTCAATCATCGACCAGTTGAACAAGACGCCAGCCTAGATCTCCATGTTGGCCCTGCTAGAAAGCTCTGACGCACATAAAAATGCCTTATTGAAAGTGCTGAGCGAGGCATATGTGCCCAGCAACATAACTGGAGGGGAAATGGCAAACATGGTAGGGCAAGTATTGGAGAGTCACGAAATCACTTTCCATGAAGATGAGCTTCCACCAGAAGGGCTAAGCCACAACTAAGCATTGTACATCACTGGGCAATATGAAGATTATTTCATCACCAGGATTCTGATTGATGGAGAGTCCAGCCTCAATATTTGTCCATTGGTGAATCTCAGAATTTCAAGTGATAGACATCCCAGCATCTTACAACTTGCTATTGGGGCGACCTTGGATTCACGCTGCTGGAGCTGTAGCATCATCCATGCACCAGGCAGTGAAGTTCTAGTGGAATCACCAAGAGGTGATTATTCATGGCGACGGTAGTAATCCCACGCTAGACCATCCCAGCGATCGGAGGAAGGAAGATAAGCGGAGAAACCTACCTTCACATTGAGCGAGTCAATGTCATGGACAAGGATAAATGGTAGGATAACAAGATCGAGAGTATACTGAATTGGAGCGGATATGAACCTGGCAAGGCACTTGACAGGAACCTCTAAAGAATCACCAAACCTATCAAACTAAAGAAACATGGTACCACTTTTGGTTTGGGGTATAGATATACTTGGGAAGAATTCTAGGGCTGGTCGCCACCATGGCGCGGCCCTTAGTATCCGCTGGAGCACCCGATACCTACTGGAGCACCCGATACCTCGCTTAGAGTAGACTTTCCAGCCAGCAGACATCATATATGGGTCAGAAGAAGAGGAAGAATTGGCAGCAATGAAGAATTTGTTCTTCGAAGACGACAATATGGATTTCTATGTCATTTTCGAGGAGGAAGGGGAGGAAGGCCCTTCCACACAAGTTGTGAGCCAAGGAGCGCGCCACAATAATTGGTCCATCAGAACCACCAAGGCCCGGAAAGCGTCGGGGTAGCAAGGCTGAACAAATCACCATACATTATCTTTTACTTTTTGCTAGTTGATTTCCTTTCCGTATTTTCTTTTTGAAAAGAGCTCCAATGTTCAAAAAAATTATGGAATTTATCAAAGCATTGCTGTTTATTATAAATCTCTTATTATTTTCTCTATTGTTTACTTTATTTTACACAGCATTACTATTACTTATCTTGATGAACCATCGATTGTGACATGCGACGAGACAACGTAACAAACGAATATAGACTCAGAAGAGGATGATATAGCAGAAGAGGTCGTTAAAGAGGTTGAGGACTTTAATAGGCCTAAGTATAACTTGGACGAAATTGAGGTTATCAACTTGGGGCATACAGAGAATGTCAAGGAAACGCGCATCAGTGTTCACCTGTCACCGTCACAAAAGAAAGAGTGCACGAAATTCCTAAGGGAATATGAGGACATATTCCCTTGGTTGTATGATGATATGACTGGTCTCAGTACATCTATTTTAATCAACAAACTGCCAACAGATCCAACATGTCTGCCGGTAAAGCAAAAGCTCAGGATGTTCAAGCCAGACATGAGTTTGAAAATCAAGGAAGAAGTTACCAAACAACTCAAAGCCAAGGTCCTCAGGGTAGTAGAGTATCCAATATGGTTAGCCAACATTGTGCCTGTGCCGAAGAAGGGTAGGAAGGTCAAAGTCTGTTTCAACTACAGGGACCTCAACCGGGGCAGTTCGAAAGATGACTTCCCCTTACCGAACATGCACATTCTGATTGACAACTGCGCCAAGATCGAGTTGCAGTCATTTCACAATTGTTTTGCTGGGTATCATCAGATATGGATAGACAAAGAAGACGCGGAGAAAACGGCTTTCATTACGCCTTGGGGGGATGTATTGTTACAAGATGTTGCCGTTTGGATTAAAGAATGCTAGGGCCACCTACATGAGGTCCATGACTACTATTTTTCATGACATGATACATAAGGAGATCAAGGTGTATGTAGACGATGTCATCATCAAATCCAAGAAAGCCACTGACCACATGGAAGATCTGAGGAAGTTCTTCAACAATTTGAGAAGGTACA
Source organism: Nicotiana glauca (assembly GCA_026770625.1). Lineage (NCBI taxonomy): Eukaryota > Viridiplantae > Streptophyta > Magnoliopsida > Solanales > Solanaceae > Nicotiana > Nicotiana glauca. Next base: position 81,606 of record MU766656.1, read on the forward strand.
ATCTAAAACTGAATCCCGCCAAATGTGCATTTGGGGTTCCTGCCGGAAAACTGCTTGGGTTCATCTGTAAAGCCCCAAAAAAAATTTTCTAAGTAATTTAAGATTTCAAGGTGCCATGGTAGGCTAATTATTTCATTTTGTGTGGAAACGAGGATTAGTGATACAATGGATACTAATTAGATGTGGTAATAAGTGTATAAGTCTTGTTATAAGTTAATTGGGGTCCCCTAGACCGCGACCTAACTTCGACCGTAGACCTCCCAAGCAATACACCGCCATCGCCAAACCAATCAACCAGCTGTATCAAAAGGCTGAAAGCTGCTGGTTACGTCACCCCTATCCCTACTATAACTCCAGAAAATCCTTCCTAATGGGTCAACCTGAACAAAACCTGTGCATACCATTCCGGCATGAAGGGGCATACCATTGATGAGTGCCGCTCTCTGAAGGATAAAATTCAAGCTTTAATTGACAACAAGATCATCGTGGAAAAGGAGCCTGCTCTTAATGTTCGCAGCAACCCTCTGCCTGACCACAAGGGTGGAGGCATTCACATGATCGAGATAGAAGATGATTAGGACCCCAAAAGGGTCAATCGTATTGATTGCCAAAGGTGACGAGCTGAAGAAACCAACAGTCACACTTAATTCGATCGTAGTACATATCCAGCCCCCTGGAGACGCCGAATTGAATATGTCCATACCACTCAAGCTTCAAACACCATCTTCTATAAAGGCGCCAGAGCCAATTGAGGTTGAGTTTGGATCCCCAAAAGCACCTGTGCCATTTGAAGTTGCTGTGTTACCTCCTAAAATGAGGGTACCCATTCCTGTAGCAATGTCAGCCATAGCACCATTCCATACGAAGGCCATTCCTCGGGATTACACTACTGAGGCGAGAAGGAAAGGGAAAACCAAATCTAAAGAAGCAATTGCAGCACAAGGTATGACCAGAACTGGCAGGGTTTATACTCCAGAACATCTTGTTGAGTCCAGTAGGCAAGCCTCTAGATGACCAACCGTCACCGAAACTAGGCCTGATGACCTCTAGAGGAAGATACAAGCAAAAGAATACTCAGTCATCGACCACTTGAACAAGACGCCAGCCCAGATCTCCATATTGGCCCTGCTAGAAAGCTCTGACGCACATAAAAATGCCTTATTGAAAGTGCTGAGCGAGGCATATGTGCCCAGCAACATAACCGGAGGGGAAATGGAAAACATGGTAGGGCAAGTATTGGAGAGTCACAAAATCACTTTCCATGAAGATGAGCTTCCACCGGAAGGGCTAAGCCACAATAAAGCGTTGTACATCACTGTGCAATGTGAAGATTATTTCATCACCAGGATTCTGATTGACAGAGAGTCCAGCCTCAATATTTGTCCATTGGTGAATCTCAGAACATTGGGAAAAATTCTGCATGAGATCAAGGATGGGGCCATCAACGTCAAAGCTTTTGATGGTTCCCAAAGGTCCACTATTAGGGAAATCAGTTTATGTCTGCAAATGGGATCGACTTGGTTCGACGTTGATTTTCAAGTGATCGACATCCCAGCATCTTACAACTTGCTATTGGGGCGACCTTGGATTCACGCTGCTGGAGCTGTAGCATCATCCGTGCACCAGGCAGTGAAGTTCGAGTGGAATCACCAAGAGGTGATTATTCATGGCGACGGTAGTTATCCCATATACACTCGCCAGACCATCCCAGCGATTGGAGGAAGGAAGATAGGCGGAGAAACCTACCATCACATTGAGCGAGTCAATGTCGTGGACAAGGATAAATGATAGGATAACAAGATCGAGAGTATACGGAATTGGAGCGGATATGAACCTGGCAAGGCACTTGACAGGAACCTCTAAGGAATCACCAAACCTATCAAGCTAAAGAAACATGGTACCACTTTTGGTTTGGGGTATGGATATACTTGGGAAGAATTATAGGGCTGGTCGCCACCATGGCGCGGCCATTAGTATCCGCTGGAGCACCCGATACCTCGCTTAGAGTAGACTTTCCAGCCAGCAGACATCATATATGGGTCAGAAGAAGAGGAAGCATTGGCGGCAATGAAGAATCTGTTCTTCGAAGACGAGAATATGGATTGCTATGTCATTTTCGAGGAGGAAGGGAGGAAGGCCCTTCCACACAAGTTGTGAGCCGAGGAGCACACCACAATAATTGGTCCATCAAAACCACCAAGGCCCGAAAAGCATCGGGGTAGCAAGGCTGAACAAAGCACCATACATTATCTTTTAATTTTCGCTAGTTGATTTCCTTTCCGTATTTTCTTTTCGAAAAGAGCTCCAATGTTCAAAAAAATTATGGAATTTATCAAAGCATTGCAGTTTATTATAAATCTCTTATTATTTTCTCTATTGTTTACTTTATTTTGCACAATATTACTATTACTTATCTTGATGAACCGTCGATTGTGACATGCGACGAGATAACGTAACAAACGAATATTGACTCAGAAGAGGATGATATACCATAAGAGGTCATTAAAGAGGTTGATGACTTTAATAGGTCTAAGTATAACTTGGAAGAAACTGAGGTTATCAACTTGGGGCATACAGAGAATGTCAAGGAAACGCGCATCAGTGTTCACCTGTCACCATCAGAAAAGGAAGAGTACACAAAACTTCTAAGGGAATATGAGGACATATTCACATGGTCGTATGATGATATGACTGGTCTCAGTATGTCTATTTTAATCAACAAACTGCCAACAGATACAACGTGTCCGCCGGTAGAGCAAAAGCTCAGGATGTTCAAGCGAGACATGAGTTTGAAAATCAAGGAAGAAGTTACCAAACAAGTCAAAGCCAAGGTCCTCAGGGTAGTGGAGTATCCAATATGGTTAGCCAACATTGTGCCAGTGCCGAAGAAGGATAGGAAGTTTAAAGTCTGTGTCAACTACAGGGACCTCAACCGGGGCAGTCCGAAAGATGACTTCCCCTTGCCAAACATGCACATTCTGATTGATAACTGCGCCAAGCACGAGTTGCAGTAATTTATCAATTGTTTTGCTGGGTATCATCAGATATGGATGGACAAAGAAGACGTGGAGAAAACGACTTTCATTACGCCTTGGGGGATGTATTGTTACAAGATGATTCCGTTTGGATTAAGGAATGCTGGGTCCACCTACAAAAGGGCCATGACTACTATTTTTTCATGACATGATACATAAGGAGATCAAGGTGTATGTAGACGTTGTCATCATCAAATCCAAGAAAGCCACTGACCACATAGAAGAACTGAGGAAGTTCTTTAACAAATTGAGAAGGTACAATCTAGAACTGAATCCCGCCAAATGTGCATTTGGGGTTCCTGCCGGAAAACTGCTTGGGTTCATCTGTAAAGCCCCAAAAAAATTTTTCTAAGTAATTTAAGATTTCAAGGTGCCATGGTAGGCTAATTATTTCATTTTGTGTGGAAACGAGGATTAATGATACAATGGATACTAATTAGATGTGGTAATATGTGTATAAGTCTTGTTATAAGTTAATTGGGGTCTAAGGAGAGGCCTAAGTATAAGCCAAGTTGGAAAATTCCATATTAGACGAATGTTGTAAAAGAGTGCGCACAAGACCTCACTTTTAATGATCATATCTCCAGTTATATAAGGAGTTGTGTGATTAACAACCAAACAAATTAAAGTTCTAGTTTCCAACGCAACAAACCGTTTGTCATTTGGAGGTGTATACAGAAAGTTATGACCATTTTACGAGACATGCGCAGCAGCGCGCCCAGGCGCGCGGCCGCGAGGTGGACCACGGAGGAACGCCGCGGACCGCGGGGGAACCTATGAAATGTCTAAAATATCCCTAGTCACTGTAAAAATTGATGGGGGTATTGTGAGCACGTGATTTTTGCCTCACCTGAATTACTCCCACAAAATCAAAACAAAAACGTTTGTTTTATTGTGTGTATTTTTGTGAATTTTTCGTGATACTTTTAGTAATTGTTTGCGTTTGTGTGCGCATGTTTATTTTTTTAAATTAATAAAAATACAAAAATATGCATTTAGGATTTAATTTTTACAATTAGGATTAATTAAGTAAGTTATTTTATAAAAATGAAAAAAAAAGATATGTACTTTGCAATTTTAACATTTAAGGTCTAATTGTGTGATTTTATCTTTAATTGCTATTTAATTGTGTGTTAATTGTTATTAAGAGTTAACTGGTACTTTTTATAAGTTGATTTATTTCAATAAGTTAATTTAAGACTTTTAGAATTTTTAGTTTATTAATTTTGAAATAAAAGAAAAAAGAAACAATTGAAATAAAGAGAAAACCGGATTGGGCCATTTCATTGTTGACCAAAGTCCAGGCCCAAAATATTTGTTTACCCGGTCCAGTTATTCAGTCCACGAGACCGTCCAAACGACGTAGTAGAGGTAGAATACTACGTCGTTTCGTCGTCTAAGATCTCAACCATTCATCCAAACCATATCCAACGACCAAGATAACCCCTCTCTTACCCATTCCCTTGGCCCGGCCCGTTACCCGTTCCAACCGACACCCCACTTAAACCAAACGACACCGTATCACCCACATGAGTTCATCCAGGCCGCTGATCTTGAATGATCTAACGGCCAGGATTAAACCTCCCCTCCCGTATATATCCCTGGTCCCCTTACCCCACCCTCGTTCAGACCCCCCTCTCTTCGTCTCCCTGAAGCCTCATCTCTGAAGAGATGAAGAACCCTAACTAGCTGCCTCCATTTCCACCACCTTAAGCCGGCGGCGCCGATGCCGGTGACCACCCAAGTCACACCCTTGAACCCCCAAACCATACCCTCCATGAATCCACAACCCTTTCTCCTCGAATCATGACCAAACGTCTCGAATGTTCATCTGAAGTATCGAGCCAAAATCTTAGTTCACCCAATAACCCCCAAAATCGCACCCAATAATCCCATTGATTTCCTCGTCGTTAATCCCCAACCAAATTGGCTCGAATCCGAGTAAAACTCGTCGAATGACGGATCTAGGGTTCAATGGCTCGAGACTGTGTCGAAGCTTTCAGGGTAGAATGGGTTCTAGTTAGTATTATAGGCCTATTTCTTACGAAATAGACATAAAATAGTAACTAGAACTCAAGTTCGAAAAGGCATTTTGGGTGGGATATGAAAAAAAAAATGAACAGTAACTTCTTCTTAGCTTCTTCTTTTTCCTTTTTCTGTATGTTAATTTGTCTATGTTGAGTTGTAATTAGTCATTTCTTTAGGTTTTAGTAAGTTAATTCTTAATCCAGTAAAGATTCTGCCTCTTTTTTCTGATTTTTGTTAGATTAAATACTCCAATGTTCGTTTGAGTGGTTCAATCGAGTATTTGTTTGCCTGAATTAGGGTCGTTGTAATTCGTCTTTTATTCATTATTTTTTGGTCCAAGTTTTCTTTTGTAAATTAATGACATGTTGTAAATAGTTTTGTCGATTAATTCAGCTTTATTTGTAGTCCAATAGTCATCGAATCAAATGGTTTGATCGCTCAAATGTGTGAATTGTTTGTTTGGTTGTTATCATGAATTTGTCGATCTCTTTAAGATTTTCTGGTTGTTTCTTTCACTTGGTTTCTAAAAATATTAGTATGTGTGAGCTTAGTCTGTTCTCTTTCGAACCAATTGGTCGCTCATAGATCGTCTATGTTGAACCCATAACAATTTCCCTCTTTGGTGCTATTTGGTCTGATTAGAGTCCAAGCATGAGTTGTTGGTTGAATTTAATAGGCTTGAATTGGATATAGCTGATGAGTAGTTAGATTCAGCAGTACCAGGGGTAATTTTGGGATCTTAAATTATTAAAAAGGGTTGAACTAAGTGGGCTGTCAGTAAGAGCACTAATACACCACTAATTAACGTTTTATTTATTCATAATGGGTTGGAAATCAAAAAGAAGGATGGGCTTAATGATAAAAAGTAGATCACATGGGGGAATATTCAGAAAAAACCTGAAACACATAGGTATAAAGAAGGAAAAGGGGTTGGAAAGGTTTAAGGCTTTAGGTATAAAACAGGGATTGGGGATAAGCGATCAGGGGTGGAACATTCTGAAAAAAAGAGAGAACAGAGACTTGAGAGACTTTAAGAGGGGAATTCAGAGACTGGAGAGGGAGATTTTTGGGGGGAAATACATTGAGTTTAAGAGAGCTTTACTAAGTTACACACAGAAATAAAGAGAGACATTCAGAGAGCATTAAAGAAGAGTTGGTCAGTTTTGAGAGCATAGGAAAAGTTCGAAAAAAAAGGGTACTGTTCCATTGAGTGCTAGATAAAATTTGGGTTCTAGTCATTGATTCTTGCCTCTTCTGATTCTGTTTTTAGCTCATTCGAGCTTGGTTGTTCTGTTTTTTTGGGTGTTTGTGTTGTTGGTTTACAAATTCATTCCAGGCTTGGTGTGAGTGTGTTTGCTGGGTCGAAGTTGGGCTTTGCAACTAGTTTAAGCCTAGTTTATATTGCTGTTATTTGCTGTGTTGTACTGCTGCCTGTCATCTGCTGTACTGATCACTCCATCTTCTCATTTTCCTGTATTGCCATTTCCCGGTACATTTTCAGTCTCCAGTGATGTATGAAGCCTAAACTAGGTGTATTCTTAAGTTTGAAGACAATTGTTACTTGTTTCTCCACGAAATCTTATTTATTTTTTACTTTAATTCTGATGCTTATCATAATTAAGATAATTGCTTTGTAATGACTAGACATTTGGACTGTTATTTTAGGCTTATACAAGTAGTTAGCAGTAATGTTAGTTGTTAATATAGTTAATTCAGATTTTTGCTATCATGTTCATTTGATAGTTAAATTTAGAGTGAGCTGCTGGTTTGAAATGGAATCCAAAAATAAACTGTAGGCTCATATTATTGTGAAATCAAGTATACCTTATAGTTTTAAAGGAGTGAGTTATTTTAGTTGTTCATTTACATGCTCAAATTCACGAATGAAAGTCCTTAAAATGTACTTATCAAAATTGATTGGATGTTGAAATTTCGGATTGAGTATGATTGGTTAACAATATACAAATAAGTTGAATATGTATGTGAGAATTGGATTCAAGGTCAGCATGCTTAGATCTAAGTGAACTCAAAACCATTTATTTGTTCACAAATCGTTAAGTCCAGTTGTGAGTTAAAGTCAGTATTCTGAAATCACAAATAAAAATAAGTATTGGACATGGGCTGTGAGCCAAAACATGACAGCTTTTTTTCAAATAGGATATGGGTCTAAATTTGTTTAAGGTCCAACGTGAGGTAGCTTCTTATAATACTAACTGTGACCTTTTTCTTCCTGAGCTAACTTTGAAGCCCAAAAAACAACTGAAGGTTCGAATTCATATTAAAGTCATGGGGTTAATTTTTGTAATACAGGATTTGGGCCTTTCAAGTAATGCTCGTTAATTAGGTTTTTCTCTGTTCTTAAAGACAAAAAATAGAAAATCATAGTTACTTTAGGATTGACCTTTTAATAAGAATGAGACGAACCTCGCCAAATCAAAAATATACAATTGCGGGGCCCTCATTAATTACTTAATTAAAAAATACTTAGAATTTGGGGCGTGCCGTTTAACGAATTTCACGGCCTCCCATAAAGATAAAAAGATGTTCGTCGCTTTAGGCGCATTTTTTAATAATCTTACCTTCATAAATATGGGTGCACATTTATGTGACCAAAATCCAAATCTCAACAGAGTCGAAATATGTCAATAACCACGGGTACATTGATGTGACGTGGTTGTTTGAGATGTGTTTTCACGATGTTGCAATTCTTATAAAACAATAATAATCAAAAGCGATTAAAAGGCATATAGGTTTGAACATGTACTAAAATCAGATAATTTAAGCCAAATACGACAGTTGAGCGACCGTGCTAGAACCACAAAACTCGGGAAAGCCTAATACCTTCTCCCGGGCTAACAGAATAACTTATCCGGATTTCTGATTCGCGGACTGTAATGCAGAGTCATTCTTTTCCTCGATTCAGGATTCAATTGGTAACTTGGGACACCATTAATCTCCCAAGTGGTGACTCTTAATTAAATAAATAAATCTCGTTTCGATTGTCCTTTAATTGGAAAAATTCCCTTTATTGCACCCTTCACGGGGTGCGGTAGCGGTAAAAAGGAGGTGTAACAGCTCTGGCGACTTTGCTGGGGACCGAAAAAACTCAGAACTTATGGTTCAGGTTTTAAGAATTTGAGCTTAGAATAATTGTTGTATTTGGCTTTATTTATTATATGATTTTACTATATGATTAGGATTAAATGTGCAAATGATGCTTTTTACCGCTTTGATATTATTTGAACTGTATATATAAACTGTGCCGAAACCCCTATCTTCTCTCTCCTGAGGAGTGCACGCTGGTCGTGACTTCTTTCTGTTAGTGTCATATCCAAAAAAATAGAACGAAGATTCGGAGGAGTTGCAAAATAGGATGGCCTTTTGGTTACCGGTACACAACTCCCATCTTCGGCTCGTGTTGTCTGCTCGGGTAAGCCAGGTCTAGAACAAACACCCAGGATAAACCTTGTATAACAAAACCTCATGTCAAATCCCTAGTAGGAACGCTTATTTGCATCATGTACATTTGACTTAGGGGACTCAACACAGGGGTTGGGTCCGTCTAGGACAAGCAACCTGAAACGAAAGACCATCTGCTGCATCCTGTTTGTTTTACGCATTTATTTGTTTCACACTAGCATGCTAACCGACTTCTAAAAAAACAAATAACAATAACAGTGTAGAGGGATAATCACTTGTTTTAAAAAAAACCCAGTATACAAATGGCATTGAAACTCTGCCAAAATTTTGAGAAAAATCGAATTGAAAAAGGAGAATTATTTTTAGTTTGATTTATTTGAAAAAAAAAAGGAGTTTTGTTTTCAAAATTTAAGTCTATTTTCTTGCTAGAACTACGTTTGGTCTGATTCATACGGGGTCATGATACGTAGGCAATCCACATAAGATTCGACCACCTTAAAAGAAAAAGTAAAATGAGAATAAAAGAAAAATAAAAGTGACGCCCAACTGCTAAAAGCCGAAATGACGCATACAATCGAAGCGAATGTCATCATAGAAATGGTTAAACTGCCTAGGTTCATTGCATCTCAACGTGCGATTGCCTGTTTGTTAAACTCTGAAAACTAACAAGTTTGTTGATTTTCCCACAGTTAGTTTAAGCGTACTAGCACAACACCACTATCAAACCAGATCTAAGGGACCGATACCGGAAATAATGTCTAGCCCTGATAGAGAAGGAAATCTTGAGGTAGAAGAAGTAGATGTACAAGCAATGAAAGATGAGGTGTACAAATTGAAACAGCAGATGGGCGAAATGTACCAAGCTTGGACAAGCGGTCAACCAGCACCACCCTATCCTGCTAACACCACTTTCCTCCCAACACCCGCCCGAAATCCAGAACTGTTTGTTTCGGAATCATCACTCAACTTTCCTACATATCAACGTCACCAAACAACCGCCTCCCGGACACCCCAGATGCCAAAAACAAACCCATACCCTCCTCCACCAATCACCCCTGTTTTCATGGCACCTTTACCTACCACGCTAGAAAAATCATCCAGTGAGCCCATGTTTCAAATTCACGACAACCACTGCTACTCACCTGAGCCTACCTTTAAAGCTCCTGAGCCGCACTCTTACAGCCTTCACTTGGATAACCCGGAAGAACTAGAAAAACAACTCAAGAATCAGGAACAAGAAGAAATGGCTCAGAAAGTTAAAAGCCTAGAGCAATCTTTTCAAAATATGCAGGGCCAGGGTAGCCAAGTCAGCGTGGCATACAAGGATTTATGCTTGTTTCCAGATGTTCAGTAGCCAGCTGGGGTCAAGATGCCTACGTTCGATCTGTACGATGGGCATGGTGATCCAGTGGCGCATTTGAGAGGGTTTTGCAGTAAGATGAGAGGAGCAGGCGGAAGAGATGAGTTGCTGATGGCGTACTTCAGCCAGAGTTTGAGTGGGTCTGCGTTGGAGTGGTACACATACCAAGACCATGGTAGATGGTACAGTTGGGATGACTTGGCACAAGCATTCACCGGTCACTTCCAGTATAATTTGAATATCATTCTTGATCGTTTGTCGCTGATAAAGTTAGAGAAGAAACCTGGGGAGAGTTTCAGGGAATACGGGTTCCGTTGGAGAGAATAGGCTGCGAGGGTCGATCCCCCAATGAAGGAAGGAGAGATGGTCGATTACTTTCTGCAAGCTTTGGAGCCAATTTACTTTGGTCACTTGGTGACGGCAATTGGCAAGTCATTCAATGTGGTTGTGAAAATGGGCGGTATGATCAAAGAGGGACTCAAGTCTAATAAAATACTGAGTTACTCAGCAATCAAAGCCGCCACTCAAGCTATCCAGAGCGGCATAGGAGGGGTGCTCGGGAAAAAGAAAAAAGAAGAAGTCGCGACAGTTGAAGCAGGCAATTGGTTCGGATCCAGAGGTCCTTCACCTTACTACCAGCCCAGACCCCACCGCCTGAGCTACCCATACACCCCATATAGCCCTTCACAACCCTACTACCCAGAGCCATGTTTTTCCGTCCATCACACCCAGACATATACCCAACCACCGGTTCACCAGCAATGGCGTACACCGGCTCCCCAAAATGCATACCCACCCCCACAAAACACATATCCACCCTCAAGGGCCTACAGAAATCCTCCAGGATCTGGTTTCCGTGGAAATCAAGATTTCAGGAATGAGAGGGTACAGAAGCAGAAGACATTTACCCCGTTGGGAGAAACCTATACTACTCTATTCCACAAATTGAGGCAGTTAGGCCAGTTAAGTCCTGTTGTGCCCAAATTTCCAAATCCCCTTCCCAGAAATCTGGACTATTCAATAAGCTGTGAATATTTTTCGGGGGCCTCCGGACATGGTACAAAAAAATGTTGGAGACTAAAAACTGCGGTGCAGGAACTCATTGATACTCATCAAGTTGAAGTTCAGACCCTAGAGGCACCCAATATCAACCAGAATCCGCTGCCGACTCACTATGAGGCCCATATGATTGAGTTGATACATAAAAAAGGGGAGCCAAAGAAACCCTCGCAGACAGTAATGATGATCCGATCCAGCAAAACCGTTTCAAAAGAGAAGGTGACCAGTGGGAAGTCAGTGATCCAAGGCAAGCCGGTAGTGGCGATGGGGAAGAGTTTGCCGGCTGTTGCAAAGAATCCAGATCCGGCAAAAGTAATGGTGCAAGGGAAATCGAGCAAGCCAACATGCATAGGGCCAGTTTATCAGGCCAGTAATGCAAATGCCGGTAATCAGCGAGAAAGATGTACCATGGAGCTACAATAAAGCGATGGTAATGTACAAGGGGAAGGAGGTGGTGGAAGAAATATGTGAGGCCCAGGGGTTAACTCGTTCGGGAAGGTGTTTTGCTCCTGTAGAGTTAAGAAGGTCCAACCCAGTGGTGATAAAGAAGCCCGTGATGGAGGAAGAGGCGGAGGAGTTTTTGAAGAAGATGAAGGCCCAAGACTACTCCATTGTGGAGCAGTTAAGAAAGACCCAACATAAATTTCGTTACTATCACTGTTGATCCATTCCGGCAACCATTGTCAAGCATTGATGAAGATCCTGAACGAAGCCCATGTTCCGGACAAAATCTCAGTGAACCATTTGGAAAGGATAGTGCACAAAATCTTTGAGGTAAACCATGTGATGTTTTCTGATGATGAATTGCCAGTAGAGGGTACAGAACACAACAAAGCCCTATACTTGACCGTGAAATGCAAAGACTCGGTGGTCACCCTTGTATGGATTGATAATGGATCAAGAGCCAACATCCGTACTTTGAGTACTCTAAACAAGCTGAAGGTTGATCATGACCGGATTCACAGGAACAATGTCTACGTCCGAGGTTTTGATGGGGCGGTACTAACACGGTGGGTGATATCGTACTGGAATTAACCATTGGTCCAGTTGAATTCACCAAGGTATTCCAAATGGTAGACGTGGCAGTATCATACAATCTTCTATTGGGGCGACCCTGGATCCACGCCGCCAAAGCAGTGCCTTCTACATTGCATCAGATGGTGAAATTTGAGTGGGACAAGCAAGAAATAGTAGTGCACGGGGATGGCGGTGCAAGCACTATGGGTGATGCCATTGTTCCATTCATAGAAATCGATGACGACAAAGGTCCATGGGTTTACCAGATTTTTGATGCAGTCTCAGCGGATAAAATTTTTGAAGGCGAGGACCTTCCACTTCCCAGAATTGCAGCGACCACCTTCATGATAGCCTCAGAAATGTTAAACAGCGGGTTTGTACACGGCAAAGGTTTGGGGGTCGATTTGCAAGGTATTGTTCAGCCAGTTTCTTTGCCCAAGAATCTCGATACTTTTGGGCTGGGATTCAAGCCTACAGTAGCAGATGTAAGATGGGCTCGAAAATTGAAGAAGAGAGTTTGGGTTCTTTCCCAAGCCGGTTCTGCATCTCTCCAGATCCTTTGTTAGAGAAGGCATTAAAAGGTTGTCAGTCCCCAAAGTTATCGGGCCGCTGATTGGGTCAGATGGAGATCTGGATCAATGTTTGAAAGGTTGTTTGCCGACATCAACGTGATAGAAGTTGGAGAAGGTTCCAGTAGGGCAGACATACAGTTTGTGGGGCCTAGGGCCAATATCAACAATTGGACGGCTACTCCTCTTCCTACCTGGAGGGAGTCTTGGTAGTAGGCTCTGGATTTTTCTTTCTTGTTTTCTGGATTATCCCAGAGTTGTAATCCAATTCTTGTTTTGTTTTGTATTCTGCAAAAGTGTGAAACTCTGTTATCCCGTATTTTAATAAAATGAAAGTTTTCTTCTCTCATTTTGTTTAATTTTGTTTTCTTCTTTTCTCTTTCTGAACAGTTCTCTTCATACTGGTTCTAATGACATGGCATGCACAATGGATCTTCAACCTAGTCTAAAAAATCAATCTGATTCCGAACTAATTGTACAAGAGGTCGATTATGATGATGAATCGGGATACGATGAGGACGAAGCCTTTGAAGATATAAACAGGGAATTAAACCAGTTCGAAGAGAAACCCAAACCCGATTTGAGTGACACTGAAGCCGTCAATCTAGGGGATGCAAATGACATCAGAGAAACTAAGATAAACATCCACATTGAGCCAAACATAAGGGAAGAGCTAATTAAAGCACTTATTGAATTCAAAGACATTTTTGCATGGTCGTATGATGACATGCCGGGTTTAAGCACTGATCTAGTGGTTCTCAAATTGCCCACTGACCCGGCATGCCCTCCCGTCAAGCAGAAATTGAGGAAGTTCAAAACAGATATGAGTGTGAAGATTAAAGAAGAAATAACCAAGCAGCTGCAGGCAAAGGTTATTCGGGTCAATCGATATCCTGATTGGTTGGCTAATGTGGTGCCAGTGCCTAAGAAAGATGGGAAGATCCGAGTATGTGTCGATTACCGCAATCTGAATAGGGCGAGCCCAAAAGATAACTTTCCATTACCCAACATCCATATTTTGATCGATAATTGTATCACACGTGAGATCGGGTCTTTTGTGGATTGCTATGCTGGGTATCATCAGATTCTGATGGATGAAGAAGATGCGAAAAAGACGGCTTTCATTATGCCTTGGGGAACTTATTGCTATCGGATAATGCCATTTGGTTTGAAGAACGCCAGGGCAACGTACATGAGAGCAATGACTACTGTGTTTCATAACATGATACACAAAGAGATTAAGGCGTATGTGGATGATGTGATCATAAAATCCATGCGTCAGGAAGACCACGTAGCAGACCTAAGGAAGTTCTTCCAAAGACTTCGAAAATACGATATTAAGCTCAACCCAGCCAAATGTTCATTCAGTGTTCCATCTAGGAAACTGTTGGGATTCATTGTCAGTCGACAGGGCATTGAATTGGACCCGTTAAAGATCAAATCCATCCAAGAATTGCCATACCGAAGAATAAAACAGAAGTAATGAGTCTGTTGGGAAGGTTGAATTATATCAGCAGGTTCATCGCTCAACTCACAACGACTTGTGAACCTATTTTTCGGCTACTGAAGAAAGATGCTGCGGTAGAATGGACGACAGAATGTCAAGAAGCATTTGACCAAATCAAAGGGTATCTATCAAACCAACCTGTGTTGGTTCCACCCGAGCTGGGAAGACCGTTGATTCTCTATCTATCGGTCCTGGAGAATTCATTGGGTTGCATACTGGGGCAACACGACATTACAGGAAGGAAGTAGCAAGCCATCTATTATATTCAGCAAGAAGTTTACAGTCTATGAGGTTAAGTACACTCAGCTTGAGAAGACATGTTGCGCCCTAACTTGGGTGGCACAAAAATTGAAGCATTATCTGTCATCCTATACTACTTATCTCATTTCGCGCTTGGATCCATTGAAGTACATTTTCTAGAAGCCTATGCCCACAGGGAGGTTGGCGAAATGGCAAATATTACTCACGGAGTTCGACATCGTCTATGTGACGAGGACGGCCATGAAAGCCCAAGCATTGGCCGATCACTTGGCTGAGAATCCTGTTGATGAGGAATACGAGCCCTTGAGGACGTATTTTCCTGATGAAGAAGTGATGCATATAGATGAGTTGGAATTGACCGAGGAACCAGGATGGAAGCTTTTCTTTGATGGAGCTGCAAATGCGAAAGGAGTTGGAATAGGAGCGGTACTTATCTCTGAAACAGGACATCATTATCCTGTTATGGCTCAGCTACGTTTCTATTGCACCAACAACATGGCTGAGTATGAGGCATGCATTTTGGGCTTACGGTTAGCTGCAGACATGGATGTCCAGGACGTCTTGGTCTTGGGAGACTCGGACCTCCTGGTGCATCAGATTCAGGGTGAATGGGAAACACGGGATTTGAAGCTCATACCATATCGACAATGCTTGCATGATCTGAGTAAGCGATTCCGATCAGTGGAGTTCAGACACATCCCAAGAGTTCATAATGAGGTTGCCGATGCTTTGGCTACTTTAGCATCAATGTTGCATCACCCAGACAAAATTCATGTTGACCCGTTGCATATTCAGGTTCGTGATCAGCATGCTTATTGCAACATGATAGAGGAAGAAATGGATGGCGAGCCATGGTTCTATGATGTCAAGGAATACCTCAGGATGGGGATATACCAGGAGCAGGCCACCGGAGATCAAAAGAGAGCCATTCGGCGGTTGGCAAATGGATTTTTCCTTAGTGGAGGAGTGTTGTACAAAAGAACACCAGATTTGGGATTGCTGAGATGTCTAGATTCCGGTCAAGCCACGACAATGATGACAGAGGTACATGCCGGAGTCTGCGGGCCCCATATGAGCGGATATGTATTGGCAAAGCAGATTCTTCAAGCAGGATATTATTGGCTCACTATGGAGCGTGATTGTATCAGTTTCGTGCGAAAATGCCATCAGTGTTAGATACACGGAGATCTGATTCATTCTCCGCCGACAGAATTGCATATGATGTTAGCACCTTGGCCATTTGTTGCATGGGGCATGGATGTCATTGGACCTATTGAGCCGGAAGCTTCCAACGGTCATAGGTTCATGCTGGTAACCATCGACTATTTCACTAAGTGGGTTGAGGCTAAAACCTTCAAGTCAGTAACCAAGAAGGCAGTGGTGGATTTCGTTCATTCCCATATTATCTGTAGATTTGGGGTCCCAAAGGTGATCATCACAGACAATGGTGCTAATCTTAATAGTAGTTTGATGAAAGAAGAGTGTCAACAGTTCAAGATTCCACACTGTAATTCCACACCGTATCGTCCCTAGGTGAATGGAGCGGTTGAAGCAGCCAGCAAGAACATAAAGAAGATATTGAGGAAGATGGTCGAAAGATCCAGGCAATGGCTTGAAAAGTTACCATTTGCATTGTTGGGTTATCGCACTACTGTTCGTACTTCAGTAGGTGCAACTCCTTATTTGTTGTTATACGGAACTGAAGCAGTGATACTAGCAGAAGTTGAAATTCCGTCCCTCCAAATTGTCGCTGAGGCTGGGATTGACGATGATGAATGGGTCAAAGCCCGATTGGAACAGTTGAGCTTGATTGATGAAAAACGATTGGCAGCAGTATGTCATGGCCAATTGTATCAAAAGAGAATGGCAAGAGCCTATAACAAGAAGGTGCGTCCCAGGAAATTTGAAGTAGGACAGCAGGTGCTTAAACGAATCTTGCCACATCAGGCCAAAGCAAAGGGCAAGTTCGCATCAACTTGGCAAGGGCCGTTTATTGTGACTAGGGTGTTATCCAATGGCTCTTTATGTCTAACAGATGTCGAGGGAAGATGTATCGACATGGCTATCAATTCTGACGCAGTCAAGAGATATTATATGTAATTTCTTTGATTGTAATTGTTATTTGTTTTGTTTGTTTGTACTTGGCATTTATCGGAGAATGAAATGACGGAGGCAATTTTTCTACTATCCAAACACTTTAACCTTTGCTTCCCCGTTTGAGCCTTATTTATTCTTTCATACCCCTCTCTTGGAATTATTAATGAAAAAAAAAAAGAAAGAAGAAAAAAATAACAAAAACAAAAAGGAAAGTCACAAGAAATACAAAGGAATCGAGTGAACTACGTTCGACCTGATTCCTCAAAGAGGATACGTAGGCGCCTCACGGCTCGGGCATAGTGTAACAAAAATCAAAAATCCCCCAAGCGAGAAAACTGGGGCAAAAGTCATGATTTGAAATATGAAATAAGGTTTGATTCCAAAAGTTGTAATGTTTACCCAATCAAAGTTATTTTGAAGTTTTGATATCCTTTTCTTTTTAGCCCCACACAAAAACCCATATTGATGTCCAAAAAGGCCTTCCGATCAGTGTCCGAAAGGTGCCGAGTCAGGCAGAGGAAAGCCAGGAATAACACATTGATCCCCGACTGAATGAGGATCATGTGCTGAAGGAATTGATAGCCAATGGAATCCCCAGTAGAGAATCTTATCGATAGCACTCCGATCCCCAGTTGAGAAAGAAAGATAAAATGAGAGAGTTTTATCGGTGAAAACCTTCACATGCACCATAAGGCGACGGGAGTTTGAGAGAAATGAGAGAGTCTCATTAGTGAAAACCCCTCGAAGGGCACTATGAGGCGGCAAGATAAGATTGGCAGAAAGGATCCGTATTCGGCAAAGAATTGGGTGCCTGTTTATCCCCAGCAAAATGAGGCCATCGGAAAGATTGATTGATACAAATAGACTGGGTTGGTTAATCCGAAAATGCATGACATGATCATTGGGATTGGTTATACCATTCAGATAAGTTCTTTTCCTTTTTATTCTCCCCAACATTTGTTCAGAAAGGCTTTTTCTTTTTCTATCCTTTGCAGTCATCACTTTTCACTTCTTTGTTTAAAGACTTTTTCTCCAGCAATTTGTTTTGAGAAGGATTTTTCAGAGCTTACTACCAGTCGCCAAAATGGTGCAAAGCAAAATGTGAATAGGCCCAAGATAAGGCAATAAAATGAAAAGACGTTTGTTGCAGGACCAAATGATGGATTGGTCTAGAATTTCAAGGGAAGTATGGAGGAAAGCTGAAAAATAGCAGTTGAGAAATTTGTGAATAAGGAACATCGAGAAGAAGGAGCATCCCTGGCAGATTATCGACCAAGAGGGTCGAATAACACAAAGCAGGGAAGGAAAAGAGGAAAAAATCATCCGCAGCAGGAATGTCGTCCCCAGCAAATAATATCATCCCCAGCTAGTTTGAATAGTGTAAGGGAACACATAATAGGGAAAGGAGAAAGGAAACAACTATCCCCAGCAGGAGTGGCACGACCACTCGCCATGTTTTAAACTAACAAATTTTTCTTTGATTTGAGGCAGGGAAAGGAAATGTTATTGATGGCGAAAAGATGTGGACACAAAGAAGATTATCAAACAGGGGCAAAAAATTTTTTATCATTGCGAAAATTTTCTTGAAATCAAATACCCATTTGGGGGAAGATGGAAGATAACACAAGTTTTGAAGAAAATGGAACCCCCAGCAGTTTATGGAAAAAGGCGAAACAAGTTTTAGAGAAAAAAATCTCGAGAGAAGCAAGATAACCCGAGTTTTAAGGATAGTGGTCTTTGAACCAGTGTTATCCCCAGCAGTGCTGAAAGAAGGAAAACAACAAGTTTTAATGAAGGAAGTTGTATCCCCAGCAGAAAGAACAAAAGGATGAAACGTGGGGTCAGAAAAAGCAAAAGGCCAGTGCCATCCCCAGCAATTTTTGGAAGAATGAAGCACCAGTTTCGAAGGAATGAAAATTCCCCAACAGTGTTACCCCCAGCAGGTTGCAGAGAAATGAAACACCAGTTTGAGGGAAGCAGTTGTAGTCGAAGTCAGGAGCCCGCCTGTAGAATGGAGGATGTTATTTTCAGTTATTGTTGAAGTCAGGAGCCCGCCTATATAATGGAGGTTGTTATATTTTAAGTTAAAATCGAAGTTAGGAGCTCGCCTGTAGAATGGAGGTTGTTGTATTTTAAGTTATAGTTGAGGTTAGGAGCCCTCCTGGAGAATGGAGGTGTTATGTTGTTAAGTTGTGGTTGAAGTCAGGAGCGCGCCTGGAGAATGGAGGTTGTTAAATTTTAAGTTGATGATGAAGTCAGGAGCCCGCCTGTAGAATGGAGGTTGTTATATTTTAAGTTGAAGTGGAAATCAGGAGCCCGCCTAGAGAATGGAGATATTTATATTCAAGTTATAGTCGAGATCTGGAGCCCGCCTGGAGAATGGAGGTTGTTATGTTAAATTGATGAAGTTAGGAGCCCGCCTGTAGAATGGAGGTGCTATATTTTAAGTAGTTGAGGTCAGGAGCCCACCTGTAGAATGGAGGTTGTTATATTTTTAAGTTGTAGTTGATGTCAGGAGCCCGCTTGGAGAATGGAGATATTTATATTCAAGGTATAGTCGAGATCAGGAGCCCGCCTGGAGAATGGAGGTTGTTATTTTAAATTGACAAAGTCAGAAGCCCGCCTGTAGAACAGAGGAATACATCTCAAGTGGAAGTCAGGAGCCCGCCTGTAGAATGGAGGTTGTTATATTATAAGTTGAAGAAGTCAGGAGCCCGCCTGTAGAATGGAGGTTGTTATATTTTGAGTTAATGAAGTCAGGAGCCCGCCTGGAGAATGGAGGTCGTTATATTATAAGTCAATAAAGTCAGGAGCCCGCCTGGAGAATAGAGGCTGCATTATATTTTAAAGTCAAAATTGGAGTCAGGAGCCCGCCTGTAGAACAGAGGAATACATTTTAAAGTTGAAGTTGAAATCGGGAGCCCGCCTGTATAACAGAGGATTACATTTTAAAGTTGAAGTTAAAGTCGGGAGCCCGCCCGTATAACGGAGGATTACATTTAAAGTTGAAGATTGAAATCGGGAGCCCGCCTGTATAATAGAGGAATACGTTTCAGTTGAAGTTGAAGTCGGGAGCCCGCTCGTATAACAGAGGAAGGCATTTAAAGTGGAAGTCAGTAAAGCAGAGGACTACAGCAAGATCCCCAGCATAAATTCAATTACAGAAATCGAAAGAAAGGTAACAATGGTCAGAAGAAGGCAGTTCAAGCTGCGAAAGGAAAATAGTTCGAAGAAGGAAATGAGCAGTTCAAGTTCGGCAATCAAGAGAGGCCGACGAGTCAAGACAGAAATGAAGAAACACCAGAGGAAGCCAGACAACAAGAAAGCAAGGCGGAAAGAGCAAGTTTAAGAGCTAGATAAGATTTTGTAACTCGTAGACTAGTTTAGTCTAGCTTCTTATTTTCATTTAGCACGGTGTAATAAGGAGGTCAGTAAGCAGTAGCAGCAACAACAATATCAGTAACAGCAAAATCGCAGTTCCACGGTAGTCCCAGCTACCAAAACTTCTCGAACTACATTGACCTGATTACCTTTTAGCCAGGGATATGTAGAAAACCTTTGAAGCAGAGGTTTGGTCAAGTCTTTCAAAAAATGCTTCACGCGGAGTACTCAAACGGGCAAAAATCGCTCGTATCCGCTCACTTTATCTTTGCACGAAAACTCTTCCTGTTTCCGGATAAAGAAGGGCAGCTGTCAGCACGTGATTTTTGCCTCACCTGAATTACTCCCACAAAATCAAAACAAAAATGTTTGTTTTATTTTGTGCATTTTTGTGAATTTTTCATGATATTTTTAGTAATTGTTTGCATTTGTGTGTGCATGTTTATTTGTTTAAATTAATAAAAATACAAAAATATGCATTTGGGATTTAATTTTTATAATTAGGATTAGTTAAGTAAGTTGTTTTATAAGAATGAAAATCAAATATATATATATATATATATATGTACTTTGCAATTTTAACATTTAAGGTCTAATTGTGTGATTTTATCTTTAATTGCTATTTAATTGTGTGTTAATTGTTATTAAGAGTTAACTGGTACTTTTTATAAGTTGATTTATTTCTATAAGTTAATTCAAGACTTTTAGAATTTTTAGTTTATTAATTTTGAAATAAAAGAAAAAGAATAAAAAAGAAACAATTTAAATAAAGAGAAAACCGGACTGGGCCATTTCATTGTTGACCAAAGTCCAGGCCCAAAATATTTGTTTACCCGGTCCAGTTATTCAGTCCACGAGACCGTCCAAACGACGTAGTATAGGTAGAATACTACGCCGTTTCGTCGTCTAAGATCTCAACCATTCATCCAAACCATATCCAATGGCCAAGATAACCCCTCTCTTACCCATTCCCTTGGCCGACCTGTTACTCGTTCCAACTGACACCCCACTTAAACCAAACGACACTGTATCACCCACATGAGTTCATCAAGGCCGTTGATCTTGAATGATCTAACGTCCATGATTAAACCTCCCCTCCTGTATATATCCCTGATCCCCTTACACCGCCCCCCTTCAGACCCCCTTCTCTTCGTCTCCCTCAAACCTCATCTCTAAAGAGATGAGGAACCCTAACTAGCCGCCTCCATTTCCACCACCTTAAGCCGGCGGCGCCGACGCCGACGCCGATGACCATCAAAGTCACACCCCTGAATCCCCAGACCATCCCCTCCATGAATCCTCAACCCTTTCTCCTCGAATCATGACCAAACGTCTCGAATCTTCATCTAAAGAATCGAGCCCAAATCTTAGTTCACCTAATAACCCCCAAAATCGCACCCAATAATCCCATTCACTTGCTCGTCATTAATCCCCAACCAAATTGGCTCGAATTCGAATAAAACTCGTCGAATGATGGATCTGGGGTTCAACGGCTCGAGACTGTGTCGAAGCTTTCAGGGTAGAATGGGTTCTAGTTAGTATTATAGGCCTATTTCTTACAAAATAGACGTATAGTACTAACTAGAACTCAAGTTCGAAAAGGCATTTTGGGTGGGATATGAAAAAAAAGAACAGTAAGTTCTTCTTAGCTTCTTCTTTTCCCTTTTTCTGTATGTTAATTTGTCTATGTTGAGTTGTAATTATTCGTTTCTTTAGGTTTTAGTAAGTTAATTCTTAATCCAATAAAGATTCTGCCTCTTTTTCTGATTTTTGTTAGATTAAATACTCCAATGTTTGTTTGAGTGGTTCAATCGAGTATTTGTTTTCCTGAATTAGGGTCGTTGTAATTCGTCTTTTATTCATTATTTTTTGGTCCAAGTTTTCTTCTGTAAATTAATGACATGTTGTAAATAGTTCTGTCGATTAATTTAGCTTTGTTTGTAGTCCAGTAGTCATCGAATCAAATGGTTTGATCGCTCAAATATGTGAATTGTTTGTTTGGTTGTTATCATGAATTTGTCGATCTCTTTAAGATTTTCTGGTTGTTTCTTTCACTTGGTTTCTAAAAATGTTAGTATGTGTGAGCTTAGTCTGTTCTCTTTCGAACCAATTGGTCGCTCATAGATCATCTATGTTGAACCCATAACAATTTCCCTCTTTGATGCTATTTGGTCTGATTAGAGTCCAAGCATGAGCCGTTGGTTGAATTTAATAGGCTTGAATTGGATATAGCTGATGAGTAGTTAGATTCAGCAGTACCAGGGGTAATTTTGGGATTTAAATTATTAAAAAGGGTTGAACTAAGTGGGCTGTTAGTAAGAGCACTAATACACCACTAACTAACGTTTTGTTAATTCATAATGGGTTGGAAATCAAAGAGAAGGATGGGCTTAATGATGAAAAGTAGATCACATGGGGGAATATTCAGAAAAAAGCTCAAACCCATAGGTGTAAAGAATGAAAAGGGGTTGGAAAGGTTGAAGGCTTTAGGTATAAAATAGGGATTGGGGATAAGCAATCAGGGAGGGAACATTCTGAAAAAAAGAGAGAACAGAGACTTGAGAGACTTTAAGAGGGGAATTCAGAGACTGGAGAGGGAGATTTTTGGGGGGGAATACATTGAGTTTAAGAGAGTTTTACTAAGTTACACACAGAAATAAAGAGAGACATTCAGAGAGCATTAAAGAAGGAGAGTTGGTCAGTTTTGAGAGCATAGGAAACGTTCGAAAAAAGGGGTACTGTTCCATTGAGTGCTGGATAAAATTTGGGTTCTAGTCATTGATTCTTGCCTCTTCTGATTCTGTTTTAAGCTCATTCGAGCTTGGTTGTTCTGGTTTTTTGGGTGTTTGTGTTGTTGGTTTACAAATTCATTCCGGGCTTGGTGTGAGTGTGTTTGCTGGGTCGAAGTTGGGCTTTACAATTAGTTTAAGCCTAGTTTATATTGCTGTTATTTGCTGTGTTGTACTGTTGCCTGTCATCTGCTGTACCGATCACTCCATCTTCTCCTTTTCCTGTATTTCCATTTCTAGGTACATTTTCTGTCTCCAGTGATGTATGAAGCCTAAACTAGGTGTATTCTCAAGTTTGAAGACAATTGTTACTTGTTTCTCCACGAAATCTTATTTCTTTTTTACTTTAATTCTGATGCTTATCATAATTAAGATAATTGCTTTGTAATGACTAGACATTTGGACTGTTATTTTAGGCTTATACGAGTAATTAGCAGTAATGTCAGTTGTTAATATAGTTAATTCAGATTTTTTCTATCATGTTCATTTGATAGTTAAATTTAGAGTAAGCTGCTGGTTTGAAATGGAATCCAAAAATAAACTGTAGGCTCGTATTATTGTGAAATCAAGTATACCTTATAGTTTTAAAGGAGTGAGTTATTTTAGTTGTTCATTTACATGCTCAAATTCACGAATGAAAGTTCTTAAAATGTACTTATCAAAATTGATTGGATGTTGAAATTTTGGATTGAGTATGATTGGTTAACAATATACAAATAAGTTGAATATGTATGTGAGAATTGGATTCAAGGTCAGCATACTTAGAACTGTGAACTCAGAACCATTTATTTGTTCACAAATCGTTAAGTCCAGTTGTGAATTAAAGTCAGTATTCTGAAATCACAAATAAAAATAAGTATTGGACATGGGCTCATTTGTGAGCCAAATCATGACAGCCTTTGTTCAAATAGGATATGGGTCTTAATTTGTTTAAGGTCCAACGTGAGGTAGCTTCTTATAATAATAACTGTGACCTTTTTCTTCCTGAGGTAACTTTGAAGCCCAAAAAACAGCTAAAGGTTCGAATTCATATTAAAGTCATGGGATTAATTTTTGTAATACAGGATTTGGGCCTTTCAAGTAATGCTCGTTAATTAGGTTTTTCTCTGTTCTTAGAGACAAAAAATAGAAAATCATAGTTACTTTAGGATTGACCTTTTAATAAGAATGAGACGAACCTCGCCAAATCAAAAATATACAATTGCGGGGCCCTCATTAATTACTTAATTAAAAAATACTTAGAATTTGGGGCGTGCCGTTTAGCGAATTTCACGGCCTCCCACAAAGATAAAAAGATGTTAGTCGCTTTAGGCGCATTTTTTAATAATCTTATCTTCATAAATATGGGTGCACATTTATGTGACCAAAATCCAAATCTCAACGGAATCGAAATATGTCACTAACCACGGGTACATTGATGTGACGTGATTTGAGATGTGTTTTCACGACGTTGCAATTCTTATAAAATAATAATAATCAAAAGAGATTAAAAGGTAAAAATGCACATAGGTTTGAACGTGTACTAAAATCAGATAATTTAAGCCAAATACGACAATTGAGCGACCGTGCTAGAACTACGGAACTCGGAAATGCCTAATACCTTCTCCCGGGTTAACAAAATTCCTTATCCGGATTTTTGGTTCACGGACTGTGATACAGAGTCATTCTTTTCCTCGATTCAGGATTCAATCGGTGACTTGGGACACCATTAATCTCCCAAGTGGCGACTCTGAATTAAATAAATAAATTCCATTTCGATTGTCCTTTAATTTGAAAAACTCCCTTTATTGCACCATTCGCGTGGTGCGGTAGCGGTAAAAAGGAGGTGTGACAGGTATCACCTTTCCTTCATTTTTGTCATTCAAGCTTGAATTAGGCAAGATTTCTTCATCCTACCAAGACCTCCAACCCCTCCCATCTTCAAGGTAAGTAATCCTTATGATCTTGGTGTGAAATTCCATCATTTATACACTAATATAGATGGGATCTTCACATAAACACTTAGATTTTTCAAGAAATTCCTTCAAGAACCCAAAGAAGGATTTTGCGAGATTTCTTCCAAAAAGGTAAATCCAACACCTTAGACTTACATATGTGGAGTTATTATGAAAATATGAGTATGGATTAAGTATTTTAACTCATGGGATAGTGATTTGAGGCCATAGGTGCCAAACCTAGGTTGTGTTGGTATTGTAGAGATTGAGATATGGGTTATTGAGGTATGATTCATTGGGTAATAGTATTATGTATTCATGCATGTACAAATTAGGCTTGTGGGAATATTGATGTATATAAATAAATAAAGATGGGGTTGGGCAATGAAGGAAGTCTTGTAAAAGAGATTAAAAATCAAGATGCTCAACTAGTGTTCGATAAAATGCTCAAATGAGTTGAAACCGAAACGTAGTAGTAACTTAAGGAAAGCTTAAATGAGGTATGTATGGCTAACCGTAACACTTGTAGAATCCCCTTGTTGTGACGAGCATAAGGTATGTGTACCTTGTATGAAAATATGTGAATTGATTTTCTTAGTTGATTTCCCTACCACCAAGTAATATGTGATTGTGAGATGTGATTTGATGTGCCTATCTTGTTATGTGCAAAGTTGTAAAAGCTTGAGGATGTCGACATGAAAGTATGTGTTTACTTATGTAAACTATTTGTGAATTATTATGATTAATGTGCCTTGAACATTGTTGGTTAAGTCTTCGGATATGATGGTGCAAGTAAACGGAAACAAACCAAATGTGGGTGTGTGAATGTGTTTGTGTGGTAAGAGTTGTGTAACAAATGATGGAAAGAAATCGTAATTGATGCAATTGGAACGGCTGTGGTAATAACATATATGGCTTGTCGTGGGCAATTATCGTTGTGACATAAAATGCATATGAGTTGTTGAATATGATGGAAATGGTATTGATGGCTACGAAAATTCTTGTGAATTGTTGTGCTTGTTCTTGAGAATTGTTGTTGTTGTTCTTTGTGAATTGTTATTATTGTTGTTGTGTTGTTTGTGAATTGTGATATTTCGGTGGGATCGGGTTGCGCGCTGCAACCCGAAGTAACAAGGTGTGGGTTGTGGTGATAAGGGTGGCTGAGGTAATAAGGCTGGAAAGTGATCAAAATCACTATTGAAATGAAAATATGAGAAAATTGTGAAATCATTGATGTGAAAATGTTGAAAAAGGAAAAGGAGAGATTGTGAAACTTGTTTGGCTTTGGTTGTTCCAGAAAATTGTGAAATCATTGATGTGAAAATGTTGAAAAGGGAAAAAGAGAGATTGTGAAACTTGTTTGGCTTTGGCTGTTCCTTTCATGTGCATTGATTGTTGATTCTATTACTGTTCGCTATCTGTGTATTGGTTGATCTTACTTGGGATGAAGTTTATTCATACATACTAGTACAATTCAAATGTACTGACGTCCCTTTTGCCGGGGGTGCTACATTCGTGTTATGATTGTAGGTGGTTCTATAGTAGGTACTCCAGTCCACCAACAATAGCTCCTCCTTCACTTTCCATCAGTTGTATTGGTGATCCCCTTTCCTCTCGAGGCCCTGCGTGGCTCATGCGGCCTTTCCTCCGGAGTTTATTTTTGTCTTCGTGTAAGGTATAGCCGGAGCCTCGTTGCCGGCATTTCTATATTATCCTTCAATTATATTTAAAGGCTCCGTAGACAGGTTGTGGGTAGTGTCGGGCATGGAAATTTAAAATACAAATATTGATGGTTGGCAATAATGTATAAAACTTGTAATACCTTTAATATGACGAGTGAAGTTGCTAATGAAAATGAAATGGAAATCGTTAATGATGTGTTTATAGAATTGGATTAACGGAGTCCATCTCCAATTTACTCGGTTGAGCGCCGGTTGCTCTCCTCGGATTTTGGGGCGTGACAAACTTGGTATCAGAGCCAGGGGTTTTCAAGAGTCCCAGGATGTCTTGGAGCCGTGTCTAGTAGAGTCCTCCTTATCAGTGTGTTGTCGACCACATCTATAAGTTGGAGGCTATTCGGACATTTAGGAATTTCACCCTTCTTTGATACTCCAGATCGTGCAATATAGCTCAAGATAGGGAGCTGACTTCCTCTCTAAGTCTTATTCTCAGGATTGGTAATTTTGATACCGTAATCCGCGAATTTGAAGCATGTAAGAAGGGATTTATCCCACCATTGAGTCTGAGTGGATCACCCAAGGACTTGTTAGAAGAATGTGTTAAGCCATGGAGGGATTGGTTGAACTTGTTGTTAAGGGGAGTACCCTTGTTCCTACTAATGTCACTGCACTACCAGATCATGTAGTATATCATCAGTATCTATGGTTAAAACCCCGTCTTTTAGAAACTGGGCTTCCATGGTGCCCGCGTAAATTTTATAAGTTCAAAATATAATTGATGCAGTACTCGTTTTGTCATGTTAAGCGAATTATTGTTGTGAAAATGTATGTGGTAGGTACTTCTTCATGTGTTTAATATGTTATTCTTGGTAAATGAGGACATATGAAGAATGTGAAATATGTGCTAAATGCCTAGACTTCATGTCAAGTTTAAATTGAGATTTGATGCCAAATTATGTGAGAAAATTTGTTATGGTTAATTCCTCCAAAATGTTCTTACGTGTACCAAAGGTATTTGATTGATTGTGTCTGGATCTTGGTAATGTATAAATATGTTTGGAAGTGAAGTAAGTGACTGCGTAAATGTGGTAAAATTGAATGTTGGATTCTTGCTGTTAGTGCTACTTTACATGAATTGGTGTTGTGACCCGATGTTGTGAAAGATGCATTCCAATATGATCAATGTGCTATTATTGACAACTTAAAAACGGTGCAAGGAATATGAATCATGTATTGAAATGCTAAGACCTTAAATTGAAATTCGAGATGCATATATTATGTCAAACTATGTGAAATCCTTTGTGTATAGAGATATTGAAATAAGTCAAATGACTTTGAGAAATAGAGTATGGCCAATGTGTCGAGAACTCGAATTATAATTGTACCTGGTGATGCTTATGAAATGAGAGAATATGAAACAGATTATGATATTGATGTGAAATATGCGGAAATAATGTGAAATGCGGGAAAGAAGATATTGTGTTTTGAAATGCGTCCTAGTGCCAAGTATGATGTGATAATTGTGGCCCCAAGTGCCGATAGACTAATATACATGAAAATGGCATGATTCTTTTATTTGGTAATGTGGTGATTGTTTAAGGCTTTTGTTAAACCCTTATGATTTCCTTGTCCTTGCATAGATATGTTCTTAAAAGGAATCTAAATTACAAAACATTTCATGCACATGCTCTTTGAATTAGACGTATTATTCACAAAGTCTCTCGATCAAAGTTCTCGTACTTACACCTTCCTATGGAATTGAGCTCTATAATTATGTTCCTGAATTGAGTTATAGCACTATTGATACTTCCCACTTTCTTTTCCTAAATTCTCAACAAGAGACTATTCCCGATGAATTTCTTACAAAAATATTTTATTTAAATGGAACATCTGCTCACTTGTGCTTATACATGCACCGTCGTAAAGTTTACCTATGCGGTGTCAAGTTTCATGTAAAGCATCCCAGTGTTGCGATCCTTCTCGAGTCACTACTTTTTTCTCACCGATGTATATGGCTTCTATGGTTTGAACAGTCACTCTACTCTCTTGCGAGTATTATCATGAAACCTTCTCGCTGTCTAGTAACATACAGGCATCTCTCAGTGCCTATCATATGAGTGCATATTAATCAAAATGGTCACCATGTGCATAAAGTCTCTCTGAAAAATTGAGATCCTCACATTCCTATCACAGAATATCTTGTGTCGCCATGACTTTCGTGTCCACTTGGGACATCTCGCAGTAAGTAGCTCACTTTGTCCTATTATTGTGGTTGCTCGTGGCATGGTCACATATTGCAGTGGGGAGTTAATATAGTAGAAGTATGTCCAGCTTATAACATCTCTTTATGTCTCCACAATGTGTTAATTGTATTCCTTATTTAGTGAATTCATTGTGCTAGTTCCCAACACTTGTACGACAACCATAAAAGAACATGCCCTTCTATGTGTCACTGTGACACTTCCTTTTTCAAGTCAAAACCTAGGGAGAGCTTATCCTGAACATCTGCAAACCTTCTATGATTATTGTGCACTGTCTCATTGAGTTTGGTTGTCTTTAGACCCTCAACTTCTAGAATCATTGACTATGTCGTCGTCATGAGCGGGGAGTATTGCTACCTTGGTATCTCACCTCCTTGGATGTATAGGAGTGTTATTTTCCTTCTCCCCGGAGCATCGTGTTAACTATTAGAACCATCTAACCAATTCATGATTTTGTCCCAATGTCAATATGTCCTAGCTATGGGGTTTCACTCGTGAAAGGTTGAGATTAGATGACTTCGGATTATTTTTTTTCTTGCACATGCCACGAGCATATTGATTTGGAAAACAAGTTATTGTATCTTTACTTCTCTCATATAGGATCAATTTTCATAAAGGGTTAAGCTGTTTGAAGTATAATAATCTCATTAGTGGTCAACTTCTTTTCATCCTCACTAGCTTGTGGTATAGATTCTGTATGTCAAGTAATGTTAAGAGTGTAATCCAACTGCATGTATTTTGAAACCCATATCACATTCAAGGTGTCAGAGTATTCTTATTCTTGATAAACGGATTTTCCCTACACTCTAAAAAATGAGTGGGTCACGTACTTGAATATTCCTTATTAATGGTTCCCATTTCCAATGTACGAGTTACCCCTATGGTCTAATTGTCTAATAGTTGATGTCATCACAATGATTAACTATATCAGCATCATTAATAGTAATCCTCGTGTCTCTTAGCATGTAACCTCATAAAATACTCTGCCCAGTGCCAAAATGGATCCCTGAATAATTCCAGTCTAATCTTGAATTTTGTTGCTCCTTATTGTATTAGATCTATTGGGTATTAAAGGTTCAAACATGTCAAAGAGGAAGTATCCACGTATAATCCCATATATCAGAAAGGTAATTTTACCATCAGTTTATGATAGCACATCTCTTGGAAATTATGGAAGGTCATCAAAGACTTTCATGGTCGTTCGTGTAGAGATTTAGAGTTTAGAAAGTTGAAGGGGTTATTCTCCGTACCTTCCCCTAAAGATGTTATATGAGTTGATAATGAAGGTTGCATAAGTGTATGTCATATTAGGCTGAACTAGAAATATGAAGTTCCCCATAGTTGTTCCCCATGCATTATGTGTTTCCATATCTCTATGTCTAAGAAGGTAGTTGGAGTCTTTTTGTGTATCATCCCGGTGGAAACTATTTGAGCATGAAGTTAATGGATAGTTAGCTTATACGAGGCATCTAGTTGTCATCCTTGCTAGGTAAACCTGAAGGTTGGGATTGTTTTCGAGAATGTATTGTGGCGAAGTCAACAAGTCGAGGAAGCCACGTAGGAAGCAGAAAAACAAATGAAAGAGAAATATCCCCATCTTTTCGAACAAGTCTAGTAGTGACTGTGCGAACTATTGTCTTTAAGCAATTTGAGGTAGTGTTCATATTGGTACAAAGGCACCCCATGTTTCCCCGAATGGACTTATTGTTGTAACTTACTAATGTGTGCCAAATTTCCAATGTTGATGCTATTTGGGTAATGTGCAACCCTTGAACTAAATATAAATTTTTGTGAAACTTATGTGGTAGGTAAATGACTAATGGTAGTATAGATTGGTGATGATCAATTGAAATGCATGCAGTATGATAAAGCGGTTAAATTATATGGGAGTCATTGAAGTGACTAATTTATGTGTAAAAGGTAGCAAGTGATTGAGTATGTGCAATTGTTGAGGTGGTGAATTGTATACCATTTGTAGACATGATAGGAGTGTAATGGTTCTGGTAAATATGTTTTGGGGGCTCTCTGACAGGTGGATATGTCCATATTACAAAGGAAACTCTGGCGAAATTTTCAGAAATTTGAGGAGTTAGCCAAATTCGGGGCTGTACATAAGGATGGCTAGTGAATGAACCTTGATCCTCATTCGAGGACGAATGATCCTAAGTGGGGGAGAGTGTAAAGCCCCAGAAAATATTTGCTAAGTAATTTAAGATTTCAAGGTGCTAAGGTAGTCTAATTATTTCATTTTGTGTGGAAACGAGGATTAATGATACAATGGATACCAATTAGATGTGGTAATAAGTGTATAAGTCTTGTTATAAGTTAATTGAGATCTAAAGAGAGGCCTAAGTCTAAGCCAAGTTGGAAAATTCCATATTAGACGAATGTTGTAAAAGAGTGCACACAATACCTCACTTTGAATGATCATATCTCCAGTTATATAAAGATTTTTCCGATTATCAACATATAAATTTAAATTCCTTTGAGACTAGTTTCCAACGCAACAAACCGTTCGTCATTTGGAGGTGTATACAAAAAGTTATGACCATTTTACCGGACATGTGTCACCAGCGTGCCCAGGCGCGCGGCCGCGGGGAGGACAGCGGGGCTTCCTGCCTGGAACCGCGGGGTGGACCGCGGGGGAACCTGTGAAATGTCTAAAATACCCTTGGTCAGTGTAAAAACCGAAGGGGTATCACTTTTCCTTCATTTTTGTCTTTCAAGCTCGAATTAGGCAAGATTTCTTCATCCTACCAAGACCTCCAACCCCTCCCATCTTCAAGGTAAGTAATCCTTATGATCTTGGTGTGAAATTCCATCATTTATACACTAGTATTGATGAGATCTTCACATAAACACTTAGATTTTTCAAGAAATTCCTTCAAGAACCCAAAGAAGGGTTTTGCAAGATTTCTTCCAAAAAGGTAAATCCTACACCTTAGACTTACATATGTGGAGTTATTATGGAAATATGAGTATGGATTAAGAATTGTTACTCATGGGATAGTGATTTGATGCCATAGGTGCCTAACCTACGTTGTGTTGGTATTGTAGAGATTGTGAGATGGGTTATTGAGGTATGATTCTTGGGGTAATAGTATTATGTATTCATACATGTACAAATTAGGCTTGTGGGAAGATTGATGTATATAAATAAATAAATATGGGGTTGGGCAATGAAGGATGTCTTGTAAAAGAGATTAAAAATCAAGATGCTCAACTAGTGTTCGATAAAATGCTCAAATGAGTTGAAACCATGAATACCTTCCTAATTTGTGTTCTATTTTGTTATGTCTCAAGTAGATTGGGATTGCTAGAATTTCCGAAACGTCGTAGTAACTTAAGGAAAGCTTAAACGAGGTATGTATGGTTAACCTTAACTCGTGTATAATCTCCTTGTTGTGACAAGAATACGGTATGTCTACCTTGTATGAAAATATGTGAATTGATTTGCTTAGTTGATTTCCCTACCACCAAGTAATATGTGATTGTGAGATGTGTTTTGATGTGCCTATCTTGTTATGTGCAAAGTTGTAAAAGCTTGAGGATGTCGACATGAAAGTATGTGTTTACTTATATGAACTATTTGTGAATTATTGTGATTAATGTGCCTTAAACGTTGTTGGTTAAGTCTTCGGATATGATGGTGCAAGTAAACGAAAACAAACCAAATGTGGGTGTGTGAATGTGTTTGTGTGGTAAGAGCTGTGTAACAAATGATGGAAAGAAATCGTAATTGATGCAATTGGAACAACTGTGGTAATAAAATATATGGCTTTTCGTGGGCAATTATCGTTGTGACATAAAATGCATATGAGTTGTTGAATATGATGGAAATGGTATTGATGGCTACGGAAATTCTTGTGAATTGTTGTGGTTGTTCTTTGAGAATTCTTGTTGTTGTTCTTTGTGAATTGTTGTTGCTGTTATTGTTGTGTTGTTTGTGAATTATGATTGTTCGGTGGCATCGGGTTGCGTGCCGCAACACGAAGTAATAAGATGTGGGTTGTGGTGATAAGGGTAGCCGAGATAATAAGGGTGGGCGAGGTAATAAGTGTAGAAAGTGATCGAAATCACTATTGAAATGAAAATATGAGAAAATTGTGAAATCATTGATGTGAAAATGTTGAAAAGGGAAAAGGAGAGATTGTGAAACTTGTTTGGCTTTGGTTGTTCCAGAAAATTGTGAAATCATTGATGTGAAAATGTTGAAAAGGGAAAAGGAGAGATTGTAATACTTGTTTGGCTTTGGTTGTTCCTTTTATGTGCATTGATTGTTGATTCTATTACTGTTCGGTATCTGTGTATTGGTTGATCTTACTTGGGATGAAGTTTGTTCATACATACCAGTACAATTCAAATGTACTGACATCCCTTTTGCCGAGGGTGCTACATCCGTGTTATGATTGTAGGTGGTTCTATAGCAGGTACTCCAGTCCACCAACAGTAGCTCCTCCTCCACTTTCTATCAGTTGTATTGGTGAGCCCCTTTCCTCTCGAGGCCTTGCGTGGCTCATGCCGGCTTTCTTCCAGAGTTTATTTTTGTATTCGTGTAAGGTATAGCCAGAGCCTTATTGCCGGCATTTCCATATTATCCTTCAATTTTATTTAGAGGCTCCGTAGATAGGTCGTGGCTAGTGTCGGGCATGGGAATTTAAAATAAAAATATCGATGGTTGGCAATAATGTATAAAACTTGTAATACCTTTAATATGGCGAGTGAATTTGCTAATGAAAATGAAATGGAAATCGTTAATGATATGTTTATAGAATTGGATTAACGGAGTCCATCTCCTATTTATTCATGAGTTAGTTTGGGTAGAATGAGACCTATCAGGCTTGCTCTGTCAGGTTTACTCGATTGAGCACCGGTTACGCTCCTCGGATTTTGGGGCGTGACATCATCGTAAGTCGAATAGGAATAGAACTGGACCGTCAAAGCCATGCAAGAATTGCTACCGCCAAAGAACAAGAAAGAGGTTATGAGTTTCTTGGGGAGACTCAACTACATCAGCCGGTTCATAGCTCAGTCCACTGTCATTTGCGAGCCAATCTTTAAGATGTTGAAGAAGGACTCCGCCACCAAATGAACTGATGATTGTCAGAAAGCCTTCCATAGAATCAAGGAATACCTGTCAACGCTGCCAGTTCTGGTTCTGCCCGAACCGGGTAGACCACTATTGCTCTACCTTGCAGTATTGGATGGGGCATTCGGTTGTGTTTTGGGACAACATGATGAAACGGGGAGAAAGGAGCAAGCCATCTACTATCTCAGCAAGAAGTGCACCCCGTACGAGGCCCGGTATTCCCTATTAGAACGCACCTGTTGTGCTTTGACTTGGGTAGCTCAAAAGTTGAGGCATTATTTTTGTGCCTATACCACTTATCTCATATCAAGAATGGATCCGCTGAAGTATATCTTCCAAAATCCCATGCCCATAGGCAAGCTAGCCAAATGGCAAATTCTGCTGAGTGAATTTGATATTGTCTACGTGACCCAGAAGGCAATTAAAGGACAAGCACTGGCAAATCATCTTGTCGAAAATCCCGTGGATGGGGAATACGAGCCTCTAAAGACGTATTTTCCTAATGAAGAGGTCTCTTTCATAGGAGAAGATATTGCAAAATCCTATGATGGCTGGAGAATGCTTTTCGACGGAGCAGCAAACTTCAAAGGAGTTGGTATAAGAGCAATTCTAGTATCAGAAACAGGTCAGCATTATCCGGTGTCTGCCAAGTTCAGGTTCCCGTGCACCAACAACATGGCCGAGTACGAAGCCTGCTCTTAGGTCTCAAGCTGGCCATTGATATGAACGTTCAGGAGTTACTAGTGATCGGAGATCCAGACTTGCTCATACATCAGGTCCAAGAAGAATGGGCAACCAAGAACTCCAAGATACTCCCGTATTTGCATCATGTATAGGAGTTGAGAAAGAGGTTCACAAAGATAGAATTTCGGTATGTCCCCAGAGTCCAGAATGAGTTTGTTGACGCATTGGCCACTCTATCATCCAGGAACATGTGGCCCGTATATGAATGGTTTTGTCTTAGCCAGGAAAATACTCCGAGCTGGATATTTTTGGATGACAATGGAAACGGACTACATCCAGTATGTCCAAAAATGCCATCGCAATCAGATACATGCGGATATGATAAAGGTGCCTCCTAATGAGCTTAATGCAACAAGTTCGCATGGCCGTTCCCCGCTTTGGGAATGGATGTAATCGGACCTATCGAGCCTGCCGCATCAAACAGACACATGTTCATTCTAGTGGCAATTGATTATTTCACCAAATGAGTTGAAACAGCATCATATAAGGCAGTGACCAAGAAAGTTGTTACAGACTTTGTCAGCGACCGTATCGTTTGTCGGTTCGGCATCCCAAAGTCAATCATTACTGATAATGGTTCCAATCTCAACAGTGACCTGATGAAAGCAATGTGTGAAACATTCAAGATTAAACACAAGAATTCTACAGCCTACAAACCTCAGATGAATGGAGCTGTAGAAGCAGCTAATAAGAACATTAAGAAGATACTAAGGAAGATGATAGAGAAATATAAGCAGTGGCACGAAAAGCTATCGTTTGCTTTATTGGGGTGTCGTACTATAGTTCGCACATCAACCGAAGCAACTCCATATATGTTGGTTTATAGTACCGAAGCAGGCCGAGGTAGAGATTCCCTCCCTAAGGATTATACAGGAAGCGGAACTTGAAGATGTAGAATGGGTAAAGAGCCGCTACGAGCAGTTAGCCCTTATAGACGGAAAGAGAATTAACGCAGTTTGTCATGGTCAATTGTATCAGAACAGGATGTCCAGAGCCTTCAACAAAAGATTCAAGCCGAGACAGTTTACACCAGGACATCTAGTGTTGAAGAAAATTTCCTGCATCAGGATGAAGCCAAGGGTAAGTTCTCTCCTAACTGGCAGGGCCCGTACATGGTTCACCGGGTTCTAACAGGAGGAGCCCTTATACTTGCAGAAATGGATGGAGAAGTCTGGCCAAAGCCAATTAATTCAAATGCAGTCAAGCATTACTATGTGTAATCATTATGATTTCTTTGTGATGTAATTTGAACTACGCCTGACTTGATTCCCGTTTAAGAAGGGATACGTAGGCAGCCCTATGGGTTCGGTCACAATTCAATAAAATTTTCAGTTCCCCCCGATATTGGAAACTGGGGCAGAATTTTGAGGAGGACCCTCAAAATTCCGAAGTTGATTGTCAGCCATTCATCACACGCAGTCGTTAGAAGCATCAGCCCAGTAAACTAGGGTAGAATTTTGAGGGTCCAAGCAAAAGAGGTTGCAATGTCTTGAGTCGCGTCGCAGTCGTCGGTTCATCCAAAAGAAAACTATTTCCAATTATGTATTACAACTTATTTTTTTTACTAAATCATACATGACTACTATCATTTATTTGTTTAGCGATGCTACCCCAATGAAAACAACGCCGAGCAGGACAAGCGAAGTCCACGGGAAGACGGACTAACCTTACCCCTTTACAAAACTCACAACTTTCTTTGGATGTAGGCACCCAAGACATAAAATCATTAGATATGATTAAACACTCATACTTTTCAGGAATACAACTCTCAAAGTCATCATCTATTAACACGGCATCCCCAGCAGCCATAATATAGCAATCGACTATAAGCTAAGAGATTTTACCATTACTTGCCTTTTACATTTTGCTTGCATTGCATAAGGCTACCTTTCTGCCTTCTGAGATTAAGAATTGTCTCAATCTATATTTCTCTTGCATTGCATAAGACTACCTTTCTGCCTTTCAAGAATAAGCATTGTCTCTATCTGTATTTTCTAGCATTGCATAAGGCTACCTTTCTGCCTTCCGAGACTAAGCATTGTCTCCATCTGTATTTTTCTTGCATTGCATAAGGCTACCTTTCTGGCTTTCGAGACTAAGCATTGTCTCTATCTGCATTTCCTTGCATTGCATAAGGCTACCTTTCTGCCTTTCGAGACTAAGCATTGTCTCTATCTGTATGGCTGAAAGATCGCCGACTTTATTTAAATCCTGCATGGCTGAAATATCGCCACCTTTTATTTACATCGTGCAATCGGCTGAAATATCGCCAACTTTATTTAAATCTTTACATTGGCTTAAATATCGCCACTTTATCTCTCTTGCATGGCTGAAATACCGCCACCTTTTATTTATGTGCCGCAATCGGCTGAAAGATTGCCAACTTTATTTAAATCTTTGCATCGGCTGAAATATCGCTAACTTTATTTAAATCTTTGCATCAGCTGAAATATCGCCACTTCATTTAAATCTCGCATCGGCTAAAATATCGCCATTATTTTAAGTCTTGCATCGGCTGAAAGATCGCCATCTTCTACATTTCATAGGCTGAAAGATCGCCAAGTTACCCAAAGGCGTCATTTTTCGGAGGCACCTTTTTCATAGCCCGAGAACTCCATGCCATGGCCTGAGGACCCCACTTTTATTTTTTTGCATATCATTATTAAAAGAAATCATAGTTCGGAGGCATCACTCCCGTAAGCCCGAGAACATCATTTCATAGTCTGCGAATCCTTTATTATACGCCTCATGGCCCAGGAGTCATGGTCCGAGGATGTCATCCTACCCGTCCAAAGACAACATTCATTGTCCAATGGGAACTTGCATCACGTTTAAATTTATGCACAATATATGTTTGTATTGTTTATTTGCAGGTACGCCGGCTAGCAACGACCATCACAGCAGGAGCGATCCCGCTCCAGTTCCCACAGCCTATCCGTCCTTGACCATCCTTCCAACCTGAATATCGCGTCCGTCTTTCGAAATCTCCATCGGCATGTTTCGCCGACGGATCCTGAACTACATATGGCATGATTCCTGTAAGGTCGGGGATATGTAGGCGGCTCAGTAACCAGAGCTCGGTCAAAATCCTTTGCAAATCGTTCATTCAGGTCAAAATTGGCCATCATATCTTTACCCGACAACTCCTTCATCCTTCTCGGGTAAAGAGGGGCATCCGTTGATACCCAATTTTTCCCCATGTATTTTTTATACTTAAAATACTCTCAAAAGAGCATATGTATGCATACATAATCATCCCTAAGAGTTTGATGTTTTTCCCTAATTTTCTAAGATTTTTAAAACCAATTTATTGTCCATCTTAGCATTACAAATCCCATAGTTATTCTTAAAATTATCATTTTTTGTGAATAATTTATTTCCATCCTCATATTTATGCCAATATATAATAAAGGTGATTTTTGCATATTTTTACAAATTTATTTGATATTTTTAAGCTAAAATTACATAAAATTGCAATTATAGCCTATATTACGATTTATAGCATTTTAAAATTATAAAATTATTCCCAATATTTTTTAAATTAATATTTATATATTACTAATTAGTTTAGTAATTTTAATTTATTTTAAAATTATTTTAACTATTTTTATAAAATGAAAGTGGGGAAATTGGCTATTTAACACAATGCCTAATACTGTTTCAATTTTAGCCTCAATTTGACCCCAATTCCGCCCAGTTTAAAACAACTCAATTCCAATTTTAACTCGACCACTTAATCTGATTTTAAACCCGCCCGGCATCCCCTTTAATCCTGATCGTTGATCAAAATGATCAACGACCGTGATTCTTTTTTCCTTTTTAATTCCCATACTCCCCCCCTCCCCCTCCCCAAACCTAAATTATTCTATCAGATGTGCCACCTCTAAACTCCTCATCTCTCAAACTCTCTCTATCCCTTTCCGAAACTCTAATCTTCGCCCACCGATTTCTACCATGTTTCAACGGAATCCATGGCATTCCAAGCCATGGGTGGCCTGTCCTAACTCTTCCTCACCATTAATCCTGGGCTACTCGAAGTTTGGAGGCCTGACTTCCATGTCTTCCTTTAGATCTGTCTCAGATCTGCAAGATCTATGGCCTCTCCGACCATCTTCTGGCATGTACAAGGCAATGTGAGTCTCTTCGACTCAGGATCCGACTTTCCTCCAGACCTTCTAATTCTAGGGTCTTTTCTGCCACTTTTAAGCCTTCTAAGGTTCTTCAATTGCTTATTTTTCTTAGATCTGTACCATGCTTGGTCTTTGCTTGACATTTTAAGACTTTTCCCCAAATTTCTTTTTAAATTTATTCACATTCGTTTATTAGGGTTTCTGGAAAAGGTTTTCTTTAAAGGTTTTCTGAATTTTGTTCTCCCTTTATGTATGTTTTATTCTTGAATGTTTATTTCTTATTGTGCTCAAGTTTATTCTCTTATTTCTCTTCTGATTACGCGAGAACTTTTACTGTTCTTTGTTAACTTAGGTTGTTGTTCTGCACTCTTTTGCTATATGTTTAAGTTCGTGCTCTTTGATTTTGTTTCATTTTACTGAGTTTGTTGGTACTCCTGCTAAGTACTATTCTTCTGAGATCTGTTTTGAATTCCAAGTTTTCTCTCAAGCATGCCTTTAAATCAATGTGTTTGCTATCACGTATGTTTGCCTCTCAATGATTTCTCACCTCTGATTCTACTTCAAACCCTAAAATTTGGGGGTTTTTCTTTGGGTAAATAGCACTAGGGTTTCACTTCGGAACCCTAGGTTTCCAGACTCGTTGCGAGCCTGGAATCGAACTCGAAAGCCTACTTGCCTGTGATTGTAAAAAAATTCATTGTTAAGCTCTTCTTTTGTTTGAACTGTATGCTTTATATATGAGGAAAAGCTTCCCTTTCAAAAGCTTTCAACCAATAATTGATTTTGAAATCCCTCTAATTATGCTAGTGATTCAGCACTGATTTCCTTCGATTGGACCCCTCGTTTACTCTACTGGCTGTTTATTTTGATTCTTTTGTGTACAAATCCTAGGCTTGTGATGTCTTCCTTAAATACTTGGTCTTTTGTATCTCTTCTGTGATTATGTACCAACGTTTGAATTATTCTTTCCTTAATTACCTGAAGTTCTTTGTGATCCTGGATCCTTTTACTAATTTACAAAATTGATACCTTATTTTCAACACTACTATTCCATCTTTCCTTAATTACCAACTATGTACTTGACCCTATTTGTGCACTACATGGTTTTCTTACCTTAATTGTTTTCCTTAGTTGTTTGCCCTAGACCCCCTAATTACGACAGCCTAGTTGTCTTAATTGATACTGATTGATTAGTTTCTATGTTTGTGCACTCTTTGCCTACCTCACTTGTTTTCAAAAACTATATAAGGACCTAGTCCTCCCTCTTTC
The DNA here is from genome assembly GCA_026770625.1 of Nicotiana glauca. Classification (NCBI taxonomy): domain Eukaryota; kingdom Viridiplantae; phylum Streptophyta; class Magnoliopsida; order Solanales; family Solanaceae; genus Nicotiana; species Nicotiana glauca. The sequence goes on from MU766656.1 coordinate 121,235, forward strand.
ACAGAAACAAAAAATTTCTCTAGTACTCAGAAATACTGAAAATATCACTCACACACTGAACTCACTTCTCCAGCAATACTGCTTTCCAATCCTGCGCTACTTGAGATCTTTTGGAACTACTGTTTGCAATCCAGCTTTTTTCAAGGCTACTTTTGTTTACTTAATTCCTTTGAAAAGGGTATGTCCTTTTTTAAGTATTCTTCTTCACCCCCTATGTGTTTACTTTACAACTTCAGGCTTCTTGTTTACTTTATTTCTTATATGCTATAATTTGTGCTTCATATCTTCTTTCTTTGCTTCTATTTTTGTTATGAACCATTTACCCCTATTCTCCTTTTATATGTTGAGTTAAGCTCTTCGCCTGACAGTACCCTAATTACTGTCCAGGCCTAGGCTTGATCCACAGTGGATCCAAACTCTTAATTGTTTGACTGGTAGGCTGGTCAAGAGTGTGCCAGCATCCCAATTGCTGGGCATGACCACCAGTCTACCATGTCTCTCCCTGATCCCCTTTACTCTTATTCATCTACACCTATTCCTAGAATCTTAAGTCTTGCCCCTCTCTTATGAGCCTTGCTTTGGAACCATGAGTTCCCTCTGAACTTGGACATCTGAGAGCTGGCCTTTCCATACTGCACTATGTTCTTGATTCTAAATGTTTTGGGCTGTAAGCATTGCCCGGAGTTTCTATGAGACTCTTGGGAACTTTGGCACACTCCAAATATGAGAAAGTCTTTTGGAAATCTGATCCTGGAAGTTGATTTATCTCATATTGTTGAACCTTGAGTCTGAATTAGGCTGATTTGATGTAGTTGCAACCGTTGATGTAATTTTTTTTATTACTTTCTTTTTTATTCATTCAGTCTGTAATAACTATTGGGGATGGATAGTAAAAAAGGGATGGGGAATGAATGCATGTGAAGTGTAGAAAGCATGCCTATAGGATCTTTATAATTCTGCATTTCAGCATCTAGAAAGCATGCCTATAGGAGCTCTTATAATTCTGCATTAATACAAACCACTAGGCAAATAACTTCAGGTTTTATAAAAATCAATCCATTAAGAAAACATGCCTATAGGATCTTTATAATTCTGCATTTTAGCATCTAGAAAGCATGCCTATAAGTCCTTTTGTATTTATGCATATACACACCATTAGGCATACAACTTTAGGTTTAATAACCAATCCATTTAGAGATCATGTCTGTAGGACTATTGTAACTATTTAAACCAACAACACGTAGAAACCATGCCTATAGGACTAAACTAACTGAATTGGTTTCAGAATCTAAAATCAATCCTAAAAAATTTGCAGTTCCCTTTCTGGAATCAGTAACGCTTTTTCTTAAAATCAGTATACTCCTGCATTGTTAGGTACCCTGTCTATGAGTATTACCTAGACAAACTAGTAGGTAATTGATTAACTGTATCAATTTGGATAACTACATCTAGTCAAGGCTAATTCGGACTCCTAAACTAAAAAATATGTGATAAATCAGCATGCTTCAACTTTTAAGTTTAATCAGACCCTAATCAATACGTGCAAGATATGCTAAACTATATGCTTTTCCTTTGATCTAAGGAGGCCTGTTTGAGCCTTATTTGTTTATGTGCTTTCCCCATACTTGCTGTATGTGTTCTTGCTTGTCGCCTTATTATTTTTTCCTTTGAAACTATAAAGGCCAACATCCCTTCCCATTAGCATTAGTAGTCCTAAATGCCTCCAGGACTGATAGGATTGGGGTGGGTAATTGCATGCAATAAGTAACGATACCATTCCGCACTTAATACCTTAACGGGGTGGGAAGGGTAGACATGGAGATAATGATCAAACAATAACACTATGTGTAGGATTGTCTACCGGTGTTGTGTGGATGATCCATGTATTTAACAAACCCAGGACCCTCCTTTCCCTTATACAATTTCATTATTGTCTTATCAATGTAATTTCAGTTCATTATTAATAATTTGCGTTTTAGTCCTTAAATTCCCCTTTAATTTTTTGCATTATTCTTTTCCTTCTAAAACTCTGTTCATTCACTTCTCTTGTTTGATTTTATGCATTTATACATTCCCTTAAAACAAGCATAAAACCACCTAGTCCTTAATTTCAGCATGTTTATTAACCATTATGCATATCTACTTGCAGTCCTTATGTAAAATTAACTTGTATGCTTATTTGCTTTAATATCACAATTGTAGTATGGCCGGGAACCACACTAGTGGATCTTGAGGGGAGCCTAACACCTTTCCCTCGAGATAATTTCTAGCCCTTACCCAAACTCTGGTTTTTCAACTCAGAACCCTTTTTAGTGTCCTAATGTACTTAATCATTAGGTGGCGACTCTTCTAAATCTCAAACCCAATTCCCCAAAAGGGAAAAGAGTTGTCTTCCCAAATATCGTAAACCTGATTTTGCCTTTAAAAGGGATGGAAAAAGGGGGCGTCGACAACAATATCGTGCACGACATCACCCTTCGTGCTTTACACTCTTCCTCACTCAAACAATTGAAATAATAAAATCCCGGCAAGGGAATAAACAATAATCAATCTCGTTTCAACATTAACGTCACAATATAAGTCTCACCTTGAGTCGATACTCAACAATTATCCAATACCAGGAAAAAAATAATAAGAATTGTTCAAGATAAGGATTTAACAAGTTTAAGCATGAACAACACGTATAAAAAGACACAACAGTCACAAGTGTAAGACTCAATAGCATGTTATTCCCAACAACAACGTATAAATACTCGTCACCTCACCTATACGTCATACTCAACAACTAAACATGTAGCAAATAAAGCAACAATACATAATCCCTCAAGCTACGGTTAGCCACAACACTTACCTCGATTCCTCGGCCAAGATCAAGCCTTAATTACCGCTTTACCTCCTGATTCCACTTCCAATCCACTCATATTTAGCCATAATTAACTTAATAACATTAATAAATGCTAAAGAAACCAATTCTAATGCATAATTATAGTTTACCCAACATTTCCCCCAAAAAGTCAAAAACCGACCCCAGGCCCGCTTGGTCAAAACTCAAAGTTCGGACCAAAACCCGATTACCTATTCACCCCCGAGCCCGGGTATAAAATTAGTTTTGGAATCCGACCTCAATTTAAGGTCTTAATCCCCAAATTTTGAAATTCCTAAATTGTACCCAAAAGCTCCCAATTTCCCCATGAAAATCCCTAGATTTTATGATGAAATCTTGTAAAAAGATGAGATAGATTAAAAGAAATGAGCTAGAAATCGTTTACCTATGATTTAGGGAAGAACTACTCTTTAGAAAATCGCCTCTTGAAACTTAGGGTTTGAAAATTTGAGAAATAAATTGAAAATCCCGTTTAAGTCCCTTTTTGCACAGTTGTAGATGTCGCATTTGCGACCTGAGCTTCGCAATTGCGAAGCTTGCAAATGCGAGAAAGGCGTCGCATTTGCAAACATACAGCATTTCTAGTACTATCTCAAATGCGAACCTTTGGTCGCGTTTGCAATGTTCCCTCATCCCTGACTACTTCGCATTTGCGAAGGTTTGTTCGTATTTGCGAAGAAAGGCTCATAAAAGCAGACCCTGCAAGGCTTGCAATTATGATGCCTGATCTTGCAATTGCGAGATCAGAGGCCTACAATAGCTGAAGCATACCAACAATATTTTTCTAAGTCCAAAATCATTTCGTAGCCTGTCCAAAACTCACTCGAGCCCTCGGGTCTCCAAACTAACCACGCACACAAGTCTTAACGCATCATACGAACTTGATCGTATGATCAAATCTCCAAAATAACATCTTGAAATATGAATTCAACACCAAAGTAAATGAAATTTTCAAGATAGCTTCAAACTTTCTATTTTCTCAACAAAAGGTCCAAATCAGGTCAAATCACTTTCTTATTTCACCAAATTTCCCAGATAAGGTTTAAATATTATAACAGACCTGTACTGGACTCTGGAACTAAAATACGTGCCCGATACCAATAAGTTCACACATTATTCAATTTCCATAAACTATTATATTTTTAGTTAAATAATTTTCTTCAAAAATTTATTTCTCGGGCTAGGGATCTCGAATTCAATTTCAGGCTTACGCCCAAGTTCCATATTTTATTATGGACCCTCTGGACCGTCAAACTATGGGTCCGGGTCTCTTTACTCTAAATGTTGACCGAAGTCAACTTAAATTAATTTTAGAGGCAAAACTCAATATTTTTCTCAAATTTTCATTTAAAGACATTACGAAATGCTCGGACTGCGCACGTAAGTTGAGGAGAATAAAAATGAGATTTTCAAGGCCTCGGAACATGAAATCGAATTCTAAACCGAAAGATAACCCTTTGAGTCTTCATACTTGCATGTTGTGAATATCAATGATGCTAATTGTGTTGGTTCATTAGGTGATGTGATCATATTATGATTGAAAGTTTTTTTGTGCTTGCTTGGTATAATATTTAGTGTTAATTTGGAATTTCATCTTTCACTTAGTAGTTGCTCGTCGGAGGATAGGTTGTTGTAATGCTAAAATGAACTTTAAATTTTTGCTATATGCTTTGATTGGTTCCTTTAACTTGTGATGCTTGGCTATCTGTCACTTTCGAAATTGTGTTGGTCTTAACTGAACTTCACTATTTACTTAGAGATCAATTGACCAATTTACTAAGTGTTTTTTATTTCCTAAAATTAATTTTGACACGTCTGATTCACATGTTCGTGGTTGGATGCAAATTTCTGGTTGATCTTCCAAAGAGTTAAAAAGAGCAATAATGGGGTTATTTTCAATCTTGGGGAGGTTTCTATTCACTTCATTCTTCTTCATCTCTGCATGGTTGTATGATGTTAGAGTTCCATTCTGTTCTTAAATGATTTCCTTTTTCACATCCAATTATTGTTGTAGATTGAAGGAACTTGATGCTGATATGTCACTTTTTGGGAAGGAATACGCTACCAAGATGCCTGGTTTCCTGGATCTTTTGGTATCCTCTTCCGAGTTTAAAAAAATTAAAATTGTACTATTTCATATTAACATATTCTTTAATTGGCTTTTTGTTTGACTTCATTAATCAATTTGCATTTTTTTCAGGTTTATAACTTCATATCAACTCTCATTTTTTTTTAAATATTTGGTGGATTTCTACTAATATTTGGCAGGCTAGAAGGATTTTTTTTCTTCTAGTAAGGCATTTCAATCTCCTTGAATGATTTGATATAATTGGGATGAATTTGTACTTTAAAGTAAATCAACATCAATCAACAATCCTTAATATTGCAGACATTGTATTTGCTGGTGGCTACTCCAATTTTGTGTGAATCTATCACTATAAAGTTGGAGAACCAGAGTTCACTATTATTCTCCAAGACTTCATGCATCTTGATCAAATTAATGTAACTTCTTTTTAATTAATGTAATCAATGTAAACATGAAGTAACTGAATTTTCTTTCTTTACAGAATATTTCATTCTTTGTGGCAGTGATGTTGTTCACGGAAATGAAGATCAAAATTTTAACCAGGCAACCAAAGAAAATTGCTCCCAAGTCCAAGAGAGTTTAAGAGATCAAAGGAGGATTGTATGAAATAATCATATTATTGGTTGTTGACTCTTCATTTGTGGTGAAAAGATTACTTTTCAAGTTAGATTTACTCTGAAGAATTCATACGAGAGCACATCATTCCCACCCTTTGAAGACCTTAATCTTTCATTTTGCACATTTAGTTTATCCAACAAAACATAGATCCAATGATAGGGTGCGCAATTTAATGTGGTTTGAAACTTTGAATAGGATACTTGAGTTGTCTTTTGTTTTAGGTTGGCATAGTGAGAAAATGAAACTTGTTATTGATGGAAATGTTAGAATTAGACATGACGTAGAGTGGCTTAATGTCGAAGAATTAGAGTGGCAATCTTATAAACCAATGGCTGAACTCCACATGAGGCAACACTTATACATTGTATGGATTACATTTTATTTGTTTCAGTTGGTTTAAGTTTGGAGTGGTTATAAGTGTGTATGGCATCTCTCTAATAATAAGGGGTGTTCTCAATGAATTCATGATTCTTCCTTGTAGCATCAGAAAGATCATTGCTGCTGCATTTGATATTGAATTGATCTTTAATGATTGAAAATGATTGCTTTTGAGTTTATTTTTCCTCCGTCCCTCTTTATTCCACTAGGACGGTGAACAGAGTTTGTGTTACTTTTGGGACTATCCTATGTAATAGATTCTTGAGACCTCCTCTTTTGCTGCTCTCACTAATACTAAATTACTAGTAGTAAATTTTGACTTTTTTGGCTTCACCCCCACCCCTACAGTGCCTATTTTAACTTTGTTTGTATCGTTCGTTGGATACACGGACGTCTCAATAAAATTCGTAACCTAAAGCTAAATTTTAATATGTAAACTTTTTCTTTTCTTTTTTATTTTGTTTATACTGTAATTATGTTACAAAATGTAATACTAATATTTACTTTGATTTTTTCCGTTCTTTTGTCTGTAATTTAGATTTCTTACAAATATAACATGTAGTACTAATATTTACATTAGTAAGAAAATTCAAGTTACCAAGATATTAGTCACGTATTTATAATGTGTTACCATGGATCTAATTATAAAAAATATTATTTACCAATATGAAGATTTGAGTATCTTAATTCAAAGTTCTAAAATATTTTATTGTTAAAAAATAAATGGTCTTTATTTCTACTTTTATAAGGAATTTATATAAACTTCAATATTGTCTAAGCAAAAATAAGATAGAAAATTGACAATTAAAAATATTTTAGGGGCCCCAAAGTTTAGGGGGCCTAAAGCAAATGCTTTATTAGCCTATCCCTTGAGTCACCCCTGGTTGGATACTAGAACACTGGAGTAAATCTACATCTCCATTTATGATGAATGGTCGTGGAGATGTATTTTCTTTCAAATATGGTTGTTTTTTGTATAGATAAGAAATATTGAGATCCCACTGAAATGTCTAATCAACTGCTTTATGGATATTGACATGTAGTTCAAGAAATCTTTCTACATAGCTTTCATCACTTTATGGAACTTCATGGTTTAGTTAAGAATCATTGTGAACAGGATAAAACTTATTCTGCCACATATCATTGGGCTAAGCCAAGCAAGCTTCCTTTCTAATAGGAGAGTGATCGCAACTGTCTCAATACTACACTAAGGTAGAAAGAGTGGGTAGCAATAGCTTTTACCCGAATAGTGGTTCGGGATCGATTTTTCACAGGGAACTAGTAATGGAGTTGGATTTTCTATCTAGCCTAGAATTGCGGTTGTGCTTCTAATGTCACTTCAAACATTTGTGATTTTTCTTTTTAAACTACTATTTTAAAAACTAATAATTAAACTAAATTATGCTAAGAGAATATCGCTAACTTGTATTAAGTATGGAGAAAAGCACTAGGGTCGTGACACTACCTAGGTAGCTAGCTAACGGGTAGAAGTTATTATGGGGAGATTGATATATTTGGAGCTTATGCTATAACTGTTGCTCAATTGCACTCATTTTCACACCTCTCGGTAGAGAGAACGATTTTGCCCAATTGACTCTCTCGAGACCAATTGGATAGGCCAATTTGACCAAGCAACTAGGGTTGAAGTAGGGTAGTTACTCTCTCGAGATTTAATCCGTTAATTGGGACTACCATTCTCATGGGTCCATCCCAATTCCTTGTTGGGACAACTTTAGGGTTATAAACTCTCTTTCTTAAGAAGAGTTAGACCCACTAAGCTTGAATTCATGTTTGTAACCACAAATCCTAGATTGAAACACAAAATTAACCCAAATAACAAACACCCAATCTCAATTTCACCCTAGAATACAATACCCATTTACTAGCCACACTAGGATTGAGCCACAACCCTAGCTAATGGGTTTAGCTAGGCAAATTAAAGAAGAAAATGAAGAAATGGATGATGAATTAAAAATATTGATTGATTACTAATGAGAATCTATGATATTGAAGAATAAAAATGCCAAAATTGGCTACAAAATACGTCTCACGAGCGCAGCTTTTGTTCATAGCATAAAACATAACCCAAAAATGGTAAATTGTTCTATTTATACCGGGCTGGAAAAATTGGATAAAAATACCCCTGCGGGATCAGCGCGGACCGCGCAAACAGGTAATGCAGTCGCGTCAGCTCTTTGGACTCCTAAATCTCGTCTCTGAAGTTGGGGACTGCGGACCGCGCAAAACTGTAGCGCGGCCACGGTGGAAGTAGGCGCGGACCGCACAATAAGGAAGCGCGGCCGCATGGATTGACTTGGCCAAAACCCCAGTTCTCTGGTTCTCATCCACGCGGACCGCACTGATATGCAGCGCGGCCGCGTGGGACTTTGTCCTGCATTGGTGGCTCTGAACATCACTGGCACGGACTGCGCAGAAGTGGAGCGCGGCCGCACGAGTTGCAACAACAAATACCCATTCTCTAAATCTCCTAGCGCGGCCGTGTGACATATCAGTGCGGTCCGCGCTAGGCCTTCCTGTTCCTCAACTTCACTTGGCCTTTGACACTTGAGCAGGTTTCACTTCGTTCTGAGCCGATCTTTGACATTTGTCACCTTGTCGCTCAAACCTGCAATCAAGCACAACTTGTAAGCATTTTAGGACTATTTTGTAGTAATTTGTAACAAAAGCAATAGCAAGTAGGGGTATAATCATGGTAAAATCCTCACTTATCAACTCCCCCAAACTTAAACCTTTGCTTGTCCTCAAGCAAACAAAATAAACCTACCCTTAAAAGGGAAATCCAAGAATTTCCAGCTATCCTAAAGTAACCTCTACAAGCGTCAATTGGGACTAACAGTTGCCCTCAATACGAATGCATCATTAACATATTTTAAGCTTTGAAACTATGGGTAAAGTGTAATACAAGAGCATCAAGAGTTGACACATTTCATCAAAGAGATTTTCTCAAATACCTTGATCATTGTGGAACCCAAACTCACGCATCCTCAACTCTCCCTAAGCGAACCTCACGTTTTAGAGTATTGACACACAAACCGAGGTTGATGGATTTTCACTCATCTCTCAAGTCCGGCTTTAGGTACCATATGCTTGCCCCTCATGTAAGTATCCACTAATGTAGGATCCCTTTAACTCAAGATCCTATAGGGCTTTGGGGAGTAATTGTGAAGGCTTTGGATAAGGGTAGGATAAGTTTTTATTCAAGTGGGTTTAACCTTCCCTTAAGCACTTCTTTTGCTTCATTTTGACTCAATTCCCTTGACTCTTTGCGTCATTTTTCATCGAGACCAATTGGGTAGGCCAATATGACCAAGCAACTAGGGTTCAAGTAGGGTAGTTACTCTCTCGAGATTTAACCTGTTAATTGGGACTACCATTCTCATGGGCCCATCCCAATTCCTTGTTGGGTCAACTTTAGGGTCATAAACCCTCTTTCTCAAGAAGAGTTAGACCCACTAAGCTTGAATTCATGTTTGCAACCACAAATCCTAGATTGAAACACAAAATTAACCCAAATAACAAACGCCCAATCTCAATCTCACCCTAGAATACAACACCCATTAACTACCCACACTAGGGTTGAGCCACAACCCTAGCTAATGAGTTTAGCTAGACATAATTAAAGAAGAAATAGAAGAAATAGATGACGAATTAAACATATTGATTGATTACTAATGAGAATCTATGATATTGAAGAGTAAAAATGCCAAAATTTGCTACAAAATACGTCTCATGAGCGCAGCTTTTGTTTAGAGCATAGAACATAAACTAAAAATGGTAAATTGTTCTATTTATACCGGGCAGGAAAAACTGGACAAAAATACCCATGCGGGGTAAGCACGGACCGTGCAAAAGGTAGCGCGGCCACGTCAGCTCTTTAGACTCCTAAATCTCATCTCTGAAGTTGGGGACCGCGGACCGCACAAAAGTGTTGCGCGGCCACGGTGGAAGTAGGCACGGACCGCGCAATAAGGCAGCGCAGCCGCGTGGCTTGACTTGGCCAAAACCCCAGTTCTCTAGTTCTCATCCACGCGGACCGCACTGATATGCAGCGTGGCTGCATGGGACTTTAACATGCATTGGTGGCTCTGAACATCACTGGCGCGGACCGCGCAGAAGTGGACCACGGCCGCATGGCTTGCAACAACAAATACCCATTCTCTAAATCTCCTAGTGCGGCCGCGTGACATATCAGTGCAGTGGCCTTTCTGTTCCTCAACTTCACTTGGCCTTTGACACTTGAGCAGGTTTCACTCCGTTCTGAGCCGATATTTGACATTTGTCACCTTGTCGCTCAAACCTGCAATCAAGCACAACTTGTAAGCATTTTAGGACTATTTTGAAGCAATTTGTAACAAAAGAAATAGCATGTAGGGGTATAATCATGGTACAATCCTAGCTTATCAACTCCCCCAAACTTAAATCTTTGCTTGTCCTCAATCAAACAAAATAAGATCCACCCTTAAAAGGGCAATCCAAGAATTTCCAGCTATCCGAAAGTAACCTCAACAAGCATCAATTGGGACTAACAATTGCCCTCAATACCAATGCATCATTAACACATTTTACGCTTTGAAAACAATGGGTCAAGTGTGACACAAGAGCATCAAGAGTTGACACATTTCATCAAAGAGCTTTTCTCAAATACGTTGGTCATTGTGGAACCCAAACTCACGCATCCTCAAGTCTCCCTAAGCGAACCTTAGAGTATTGACACATAACCCGAGGTTCATGGATTTTCACTCATCTCTCAAAAAGAAGGTCTCAAGTCCGGCTCTAAGTACCATATGCTTGCCTCTCATGTAAGTATCCATTAATGTAGGCTCCCTTTAACTCAAGATACTATAGGGCTTTTGGGGAGTAATTGTGAAGGCTTTGGGTAAGGGTAGGATAAGTTTTTATTCAAGTGGGTTTAACCTTCCCTTAAGCACTTCTTTTGCTTCATTTTGGCTTAATTCCCTTGACTCTTTGAGTCATTTTTCACCTCTTTCAAGGGGTTAGAAAGAAACATTGTCACTCTTTCTCATGCAATACAAATCATTTCTCCTTTTTCTACTTTTGTTTCCACACCCTTTTCACTTTTGTTTTTCTTCACCCATTTTTATTCTTTTTCACCTTGGTCTTTCTTTTTCTCTTTTTCATTGCCTTGCCTTTTTCTTTTTGCTTTAGTACCTTTTACCCCTTTTTGTTTTCCTTCTTGTCTCTCCCCCCCAAACTTAGATTTTGCCATAGCTCAAGGGAAGTGTGGGTGCCAACAGAGGGTAGAAACGAGTATAGGCTTGTAACATTGGTTCATAAAAGTAGACGGTTTAAGACTCAAAAGGGTTAACTAGGGGTCATTTTATTGGTAGGCCATGGAATTGTTCATCTGTGCAATTGGATCAAAGAAAGCCTATATTCACTTCTCAAGTCAAACTTCACCTATGATTTCGCCTCCACAAACACTCAAGGTAAGTACTAGACCATTGGCTCGGGACTTGGACTCAAAATTTGATTCCTCACCACTCATGCTACGGGATTGCTAAAGATATCGAGTCAAGGGCCCACAATGACCTTAGTTACGATTCAAGCGCACAATGGTCCAAGAAGACCACATGATGATTGTTTGGTCAACACAAGAGTTTCAAGGCCACGACTTTCACCGTCCTAAACACATACATTATGTATTTGATCATGGGATCGAAGGCAAATGTGTTAGGACCAAGTGAAGCTTTGCCTGAAGTACCCTTAACTACGAAACATCAAAAACAAAAGAAAAATCAAAGAAACAGACTCAAACCCTTAAGAAGGTAGTCACTCCATCTATCATCGGGAAGAGCCACCCGGTTCATACTATACTCTACCCTTGGAAAGAACTGTGGCATTAAGAAAACCAAGGGCTTATTAAAATGCCAAAAATAAAACAAAAGGCTACGACCCTATCTACTAAGCTAAAAACGAAATTTTTTGCAAAAATAGAAAAATCAAATGAGTATGTACAATAGGGGAGTAGAAAATACAATGAGGGATGAATATATACAAAAAGTACTTTATATACAGACCAAAAGAGAATAAAAAGTACGAGAAAAGTAGCTAAAATGTGAAATTATATAAAGACCAACTAGAAAATCAAAGCAACAAAACATAAAATAAGAATCTAATATGTACAGTCATCCAGATAATCAGAAAAAAAAAAGTAGGGCGCACTGTTGATACCTAATTTTTTTCTATATATTTTTATACTCAAAATAATTTCAAAATAGCATGTATATGCATATACAAGCATCCCCAAATGTTTTGGTATTTTTCCAAATTTTTTAAAGATTTTTAAAACTAATTTATGGCCTATTTCGCACTATAAAAACCAATAGTTATTCCTAGAACTCGTCATTTTGGTGAATAATTATTTTTATTCTCTCATTTGCACAAAATATAACTTTACACGATTTTTACATAATTTTACAAGTCCATTTGGTATTTTTAAAACTAAAATTGCATGAAATTACAATTTTAGCCTATTACTCGATTTAATAGCATTTTTTATTACAAAATCAATACCAATATTTTTTAATTAATACTTACATATGGTTTGCTAACCCAGTGCTTTTAATTTAATTTTTTAACATCCTTTACTATTTTTATAAATTCAAAAGGGAAAAAGTGGCTATTTCAATTGTATCCCATTTCATATTTCAATTTTAGCCCAATTCTGACCCCAATTAACCCAATTAAATGACCCAGTTAACCCAACCCATACCCAATTCAATTAACCCGGTCCAGCCTTGATCTAATCTGAGCCGTTGATCAAGTGAGATCAACGGCCCAGGTTTTATTTCCAAAATTAAAGACTAACAACCTCCCCCCCCCCAAACCCCTCATTTTGTAGATGGTCTCTCTCTCTCTATACTGACTCTTGCTCTCCCTTCTCTCTAGAATCTTTTGGTTCTCTCTCTTGTCTCCGATGGCTCTCACCGCCTCTCCGGCCACCTCCAGCCTCACTTTTCTCAACCACTAGCCACCGTGAAACCTTGTCTCATTGATCCCCACTATCTTCGAGACTCCAGAAGCCTCCACCATAATGAGATGGTCCCTGAAGCTTTGCCTGGCTTATCTCCGGTCTTTCTCCGATGGGTTTTGGTCCGATAATGCTTTAAACTCCATTATTGACGAGTTTCACAGCCAGGTTCCTTACCTCTCACTGGTTTATTACGAAACCCTAATTTTTAAAAGCTTTGTCTTTTTAAACGATTTTTAACTTATTCTTTTGTGTTTTACACTACTCTATACTCGGTCTTTTCGATTGTTCAAGTTTTCAACGTTTTTGTTCTTCTTTTAAACTAGGGTTTCTGAACCCTTTCGAAGTCATTTTATCTTCTGATTTTTTTTTAAGTATTATGTGTTTATGTTTGTGTTATGTGCTTGTTGGTGTGATCTTCTGGTTACTCTTCGAGTTTCATGCTTTCATTTTGCCATTAGAGTTCCAGCCTTCTATTGATTCTGTGATTTCTTGCTTAGGGTTCTCTGATTTTAATACCTAATGTGTTTTATAGGTCTAATTGTTCATTGTTTACCAAATATTCTACTGATTTTGTGCATCTCTTCGAATCCCTGAATTTGTATATGTTTTCCTTCGATGTTTTACACTAATTTTTGAATCACTTCCTTATTTGTGAAATGCTCTCCTTACTTAGTACTGATTCCCTGTGATTTTCAATTTCATCCGTGATTCTTTGAACTAATTTGTGTGCACAATATGCTATCCTTATACTTTCCATACTTGAAATATTCCGTATACTTTTACTACTCCTATTATGGAAATACCAGTCTTGCAAACAATAATTTTCCTTATTTGATACAATTTGTACCCGTTTGAACTAGGACTCCTTAATTGAAGGGAGTCCGAAGATTTAATTTATTCCAATTGGTATTATTTTCATAACTGTGATTAGTCTATACATGTTACATTATTTTCCACTTGTTTTCAAAACTATAAGTACCCCATTCTCTTTTGCATTACATACTGATACATTACACATCACACACACACGAACAGAACTCATTGTTCTGAACTCTCTCATTGCTTTCTATTGTTCCTACACAACCTCTCTCACTTCCATTGCTCTCTCTATACTGCTGCTACTCTGTTGCATACTCTCTGCACTCTTGCATACCACCTGCATATTAATTGCTCCCTACTGCTCTGCATTACCTTACCATCATTGGTATGTCTCCTATTTGATTTACAGCTCCAAATCAATATGTTTCTATTTGTGTTACACTTCCTTTTGTTCCTTATGTGTTTCTATTTATGGTTCTGTTGTTCCTCCTGTAACTAGTGTGTATCTGTGTTAATTAGTAAGGCCTAGCTTAGCCTGGCATGTTCATTACCCTTTTTCCTATCCCAATGCATGTTTCTCCTTACTCCTGCACATTATTAGCATATATTCAGGACCCTCTTAGCTACTCACTAGCCCTGAACCTGTTCTGATGTTGACTCTGTCAACTTAATGTTGTTAAGACCCTGACCCCCTTTGTTTGAAACATGTTTGATTATTCTGAAGTACTTCTCTTTGATGTCTGTGTATGTGTAACTGTGTTCTTGCTTGTAAGTTATTTGTTCCCTTTCCCCTGCCCCTGTTGGTGTTTCCTGAGTACTGTGTGACTCCTTGTTTTCAAAAAAAAAAAAAAACCAGTTCCATATCAACTATTTTCAAACTTAATTGATTACTTTTTCTCTCAAAACTGTTTTATGTGAATCATCTTTCAATTGTTTTCAACTCAACTCCTCCAAATTCTATCACAATCTCACTACTCTTAGAACTTAGGTTCTGCCCCCTTGGTGTAAGCATTGCTTTGGGAACCTTGAGTACCCACTGAACTTTGATGCACAAGGCTAGTAATTCCACACTTGCACTTGTCTTATTAATTTGATTTTTTGGGTACGTGGTATTGGCCAAGGGCCCCAATGGGCCCTCAGGGAGCTTTGCCGCACCCAAACCCTTGGTAAAGGCTGTGAAACCCTGAAGAAGTGAGGTTGGAGATTTGGGACTGGCTAAAGGCTCCCTATAGATTAACTTCTTATTTTTTTCTTCACTGCTGTAATTTAATTACTTAGTCTGTAATTTAATCTCATTGGTCTGTAACAACTTGTATTGAACAATTGAGGTTTATAGTGAAATTGGGAGGGTTACACATGCTAGTTAAGGGCTACTGGTAGAAAACATGTTTGTTGGGCTTTACTACTTATTTGTGCAATTGATATCCTGCATAGGACATGCATCTCACACGGTTAGAAATCCTGTATTAGGATCTTTTATTTCCAGCTGTTATTATACTCACTTCGTAATCACAATAAGTTGATAACCAACTAACTACTGTTACAAGGATTGCTACTGCATTTAGATACCATGTTTTAGGACACTTATGTGCATTAGACATCATGTTACCTAGGATTTTCATTTGAGTTGCAATTGCTTGAACGCCTCACTAGTTTTATTTAACAACACAAGTCTGATTAATTGTGTCTTCTAACTAAAACCATACTAATATGTATGCTCGCCTTTAAGGTAAATAGGCAACGTATATAACGCCTAGGCAAGCCTTAGGCCAGATAAAATCGGTTGATCATTTTTTTATACTCATGTTTTAGGCTACTCAACCTCTTTTAACTCTCCGAATTCAGCCTCTCTGAAGTCCTTTGGTTTTCTTACTAAACTTCTGTCCTATTTTTCTAAACAATCATAGCTGTGTAAATACCTTCTGTTTAGCTACCTTTTCAGAATTGCATTACTATTTTTTAAACTCATCAGGACACTATGTCCCCTGTGATTTTCCAAAAACTGTAGTTCATAACTAATATACTCTCAGCTTTACGTGGTTTTACTTATGTGCTAAACGTTTTTCCTACTCTTCTGTCCGAAATTATTTTAAAATACTATAATTGCTAGGCCCAATCATATATTTTTGAGTATGTTTTAAACGTTTTCTCTAATTTCCAAACTGTTACGTAGTTCCTGCTTTTTTACAAGTTCTGAAAATTTACGTCCAACTCCTTCCTGAAAATCTTGTTTAAACCCTTCAGCTCCTGTCTTAATATATTTTCGAATGTTCCAGTTTTAATTCTCATTTCCATATACCTTAGATATGTTTGAGATGTGTTGATTATATGCCTATATATGGAGGGATGTTTGAGCCTTTTACATGCCCTTTATATGATTCCTTTACGTGTAGTCCTATTTGTTTTGTATATCGCTTAGCATTTTGACCTTTAAACCTAAGGGTTCAGCCTAGTCCTTACCTTATAGGAATAGCGGTCCTAAATACCCTCTAGGACCTATAGGATGGGATGGGTAATAGCACACAATATGCACTCGTGACCAATCCACGCGTTTAAATAACCTTTACGGAGCAGGAAGGGTAGATATGGAGATGATGATGGTGCGCTAATATCTCGTGCGAGAATGACTTGCTGGATATTGCACCGACGTGATCCATATTATATTTAAACCTAGGACCCTTTCCCTTTATTTATATGATATGATGTTTTTCTCAAAATTATGTTTTCTTTTCAAAGCCACTTATGTCCTTTCCTCTTTTTCCTTCAAAGCTTTCTACTTATTTGTGTTCCCTATGTGCAAACCTTGTTTGTTTACTCCTATTCTTCTTAAAGTCACAACTAAGCAAAGTCGGGAAACACACCAGTGGATCTTGAGGGGTGCCAAACACCTTCCCCTCGAGATAATTTCAAGCCCTTACCCGAACTCTGGTTTTTCCTTCAAATCCTTTTCTTTTCTCTAAAAAGTGTCCTAATGCACTATAATCATTAGGTGGTGACTCTTCAAATTCCATAACCCGGTTCCTTAAAAGGGAACGAGAGTTTTTTTGTCCATAATGTCATAAACCTGATTCCGCCC
>MU766656.1:138712-163846 GCA_026770625.1 Nicotiana glauca
AGCACTTCAAAAGTAGAAACCTTATTCCATTAAATTGTTCATACATCATGGTCAAACCTAGCCGAGTCAGTTATGTTGTCCGCATAATGACTCCTTAAGATAGCCTAAGCCAAAGTCCATCGGGTTTCCTTGAGACCCAAACGGACACCTCCACATTATGTGCATTTATTTGGAGAACTTAAGTGCTTTGTCATGCTAATTATTGATTTAAATAAGTCGAGGCTGGTGGGGGTAGGGTCTAACCCTTTTGTTTTGCAGAAATGAGGCACGAGGTCCCCAGATTCGATATGGTATCCAACATTCACCCAATGTTCATGAGCTGGTGGGAAGATCTTCATGGTAGTGATCAAACCCTCGTCCGCAAATACTTAGGGAACTTGCCCTCACTTCTGGAAATCCAACCCAACAACAAGATCATTGAGGCTGCCACTTTGTTTTGGGATGGTAATCGATCAGTATTCCGCTTCGGGGATTTGGAAATGACCCCTTTACTAGAAGAGATAGGGGGCCTAGCTGGTATCCCTTGGGAGACTCCGAGTTTGCTTATGCCAGAGAACTGCAAAGGTAGAGGCTTTCTTAAGATGATGGGACTCAAGAAAAATCCCGACCTTTCTTGCTTGAAGAACTCATACATACCCTTCAACTTCTTGTATGAGAGAAATGGCCACAACAAGTCCTATCACACCTACATGGACGAATTCGCTCTCACTTCTTTGGGACATATATATAGAAGGGTGTTTATGTTCATATTTTGCTTCTTAGTCATGATAATTTTCCCTATGAAGAAGGCTAGGATCCACACCAGACTAGCCATGGTGACCAAGACCTTAATGGAAGGAATCGATGGGCAGTCTTTCAGCATAGTGCCTATGATCATCGCGGAAATATATCGAGCCTTAGGAAAGTGTCAGCGAGGGGCCCCACATTTTGAGGGTTGTAATCTGCTACTTCAACTTTGGCTCATAGAACACCTCTAGAAAGGCGACTACAGACAGGAAATTATCCACAGGGATTGGGATGACCATATCGCTTTTCATCACCCAAAGCGAATGAACTTCATGCCCAACAGGTTCGCGCAGCCAGAGGACGCCAGTGGATGGGTAGAGTTGTTCGAGATTCTAAAAGAAGAGCAAATTCAGTAGATGTTCGAGTGGTTCCAAACAGAGGAGTTTATCATCTGTTCGCGAGGCACCATTCCTCACACTCATTGGTCTAAGGGGAACCCATCCTTATGTCCCACTCCGGGCACCCAGGATAGAGAAAATGAGTCATTTCAGGGCTGACTTTCAAGATGATGATAGCCCGCACAGGTGTCACGCTCAGCATATGTGGCACTGCAAGCTAGTCTTAGGGAGGGAGTCTATCGAACCTGACAGGTATCATGCCGGGTGTGTGCCGCACTACACAGGTTGGTTAGAAGATGAACACATTGGTTTGGGTCATCCAGAATTTGTCCACGGTCATAGGATTATTGATGAGAAAACTGAAGCGCAAGTTAAATACATTCAATTGCTCAAGAAGATGAAAGAATGTGAGAATGAACATCGGGAAATACAGGAAGCCCAAGAAAAACGGATCAACGAATGGAAGGATACGGCTGTCAACGCCAAATAACCATTTGGAGTATCTGGAGCGAGGTCTAGTAGAGTTGGAAGGGAAGTTCTTAAAAAGAATTGAAGACTGTCAGAATGCTGAAGAAAGTGTAGGCGGACATCTAGCTCGAGCTTATCTACTGTTAGGAACACGCGAGTTGATGCAGCTGTACGAGGGAAGCAAGAGTACCGAATCTGGGGAAGGTCCTTCTGGGACCAAATAGTTAGGATCTTTCACTTCATGCTTTCATAATGTAATAAGGCCACTGGCTATTAGTGACATCTTTTATCATTCAGTTGTTTCAAGACTCGTCTTGTTTTATCAATAAAATGAGGCATTTAGCATCATAAGTTCTCCAAAACAATTTGTCGCTAGGCCCACCTCGGGCACAACGAGGCACCCAAAATTAGGACGCGATTTATATTCCTGCACAATGTGTTTAATATTGCAATATTATTTATCAGAATTCGCCCAAACTTTTTACCTTTTGTTTTTCTTTTATTTTTATTCCCCTCCCTAAAGGTTAGTTCGGGAATTCTGGCACCATCAGCATACTCAGCAAGATCCAAGGGTCCTCCACCTTCTCCTCCCCCGAGTCTTACCAGAAACAGGAACAAAGGCAAAATGGGAGATACAAGCACTAGGAAGGAACTTGAGGAAACTTCTCAAAACACCGCAATCACCAAGGAGACTGCTGCTCATCTGTAGCAAACTTTGCTAAGATTTCGAGAGGAATTAGACCAAGTTAGAAACCTGGCAAGCCTATCATTCTCTCTTGCTTTTCCAGAAGGGCTTGGTCACAACAAAGCGTTGCACATCACTGCGCAATGCGAGGATCACTTTATCGCCAGGATTCTAGTCGACGGGGGATCTAACCTCAACATTTGCCCATTGGTAACTCTCAGGACATTAGGTAAGGGATTGCACGAGATCAAAGACGGAGCTATCAGTGTCAAAGCTTTTGATAGATCTCAAAGGTCCACTATTGGAGAAATTAGCTTATGCCTGCAGATGGGACCCACCTGGTTCGATGTTGAGTTCCAAGTCAATGACGTACCAGCATCCTACATTTTGTTGCTGGGACGACCCTGGATCCACGCCGCTGGGGCTGTGGCATCAACTTTGTATCAGGCTATAAAATTTGAATGGAATCATCAGGAAGTAATCATCCATGGCAACGGTAGCAAACCCATATACAATCGCCAGGCTATCCCGATGATCGGAGGAAGAAGAAGGATAGGTGAAGAAACATATCATCACATCGAGCGAGTCAACGCCATAGACAAAGACAAGTGGTGGGATAACAAAATTGAGAGCATTCTGAATTGGAGCGGATACGAGCCCGGAAAGGGACTTGGCAAGAATCTCCAAGGCATCACCAAACCTATCAAGTTGAAAGAGCATGGAACTACTTTTGGCTTGGGATATGAATACACCTGGAATGAGTTCAACAACTGGTCGCCGCCATGGCACGGTCCCTATTACCCATTGAAGCACCCTCTACCTCAGTTGGAGCAGACTTTTCAGCCGGCCGACATTATATATGGATCAGAGGAAGATGAAACACTGGCAGCAATGAAGAACCTATTTTTGGAGGATGACATGGACTGTTGTGTTATCTTCGAGGAGGAGGGGGAAGAAGGCCCTTCCATTCAAGCTGTGAACCAAGGAGAATGCCTCACCAATTGGTCAGTCAGGACCACCAGTGCCTGGAGAGCTTCGGGGTAGCAAGGCTAAACGACGCACTATGCATCGCATTTTTCTTTTTAGTCGATTTTACTTTCCCGCATTGTCTTTACTTTTGAAAAGAGCTCCGATGTTTCAAACAATTATGAATTTAGTCAAAAGCTTTTTCCCAGTTTATCTTTATATCTCGCTTTTATTACTTTCTCTATCATTTACTTTATTTTACACATCATTACTATTACATATCTTGATGATGAACCAACGACTGTAACTTGCAACGAGGCAATGCAATAAACGGACATAGATTCAAAAGAAGACAAAATACCAGAAGAGATTGTTAGAGAGGTCAAGAACTTTGAGAATAGGCCTAAGTCTAACTTAGACGAAACTGAGGTAATTAATTTGGGAGATGTAGAAAATGTCAAGGAAACACGTATCAGCGTACACCTGTCACCATCAGAAATGAAAGAGTACACAGAGTTTCTGAAAGAATATGAGGATATATTCGCCTGGTCGTATGACGATATGACCGGTCTCAGCACATCTATTGTGGCTCACAAGTTGCCGACAGACCCGGCATGCCCACCAGTCAAACAGAAACTCAAAAAGTTCAAGCCAGACATGAGTTTGAAAATCAAAGAAGAGGTTACAAAGCAGGTCAAAGCCAGGGTTCTCAGAGTGGTAGAGTATCCGACATGGTTAGCCCACATTGTGCCGGTACCAAAGAAGGATGGGAAGGTTAGAGTCTGTGTCGACTACCGGGATCTCAACCAGGCCAGTCCCAAGGATGATTTCCCTTTGCCAAATATACACATCTTGATTGACAACTGCGCCAAACATGAGCTGCAGTCATTCGTTGATTGTTTTGCTGGATACCACCAGATATGGATGGATGAAGAAGATGCAGAGAAAATGACATTCATCACGCCGTGGGGAATGTACTGTTACAAAATGATGCCGTTCGGTTTAAAGAATGTCGGTGCTACCTACATGAGGGCCATGACCACTATCTTTCATGACATGATACATAAAGAAATCGAGGTGTATGTGGACGACGTCATCATCAAATCCAAGAAAGCTGCATATCACATGGGGGATTTGAGGAAATTCTTCAACAGACTGAGGAGATACAACTTAAAACTGAATCCCGCCAAGTGTGCATTCGGGGTTCCCGCTGGAAAATTATTGGGTTTAATTGTGAGTCGTCGGGGAATAGAACTAGACCCGTCAAGGTCAAAGCCATTCAAGAGTTGCCACCACCAAAGAGCAAGAAGGACGTGATGAGTTTTCTGGGAAGACTCAACTATATCAGCCGGTTCATAGCACAGTTCACTGTCATTTGTGAACCCATTTTCAAGATACTAAAGAAAGATGCCGCCACTAAATGGACTGATGATTGTCAAAAGGCTTTTGACAAAATTAAGGAATACTTGTCAACACCGCCAGTCTTGGTTCCACTCGAGCCAGGGAGACCCCTACTGCTGTATCTCGCAGTATTGGATGGAGCATTTGGGTGTGTTTTGGGACAACATGATAAAACTGGAAGAAAGAAGCAAGCCAACTATTACCTCAGCAAGAAGTTTACCCCGTAAGAGGCTCGGTACTCCTTATTAGAGCGCACTTGCTGTGCTTTAACCTGGTTAGCCCAAAAGTTGAGGCATTACTTTTGTGCCTACACAACTTATCTCATATCTAGAATGGACCCATTGAAATAGATCTTTCAGAAGCCCATGCCTACCGGCAAGCTCGCCAAATGGCAAATCCTGTTAAGCGAGTTCGACATTGTTTATGTTACCCAGAAGGCGGTCAAAGGGCAAGCTTTGGCAGATCACCTCGCCGAGAATCCTGTAGGAGGAGAATACGAACCTCTAAAGGCGTATTTTCTTGATGAAGAGGTAGCCTTCATAGGAGAAGACATTGCAGAATCCTATGACGGTTGGAGGATTTTTTTGACGGAGCCGCGAATTTCAAAGGAGTTGGTATAGGAGAAGTCTTGGTATCAGAAATCGGTCAGCATTACCCAGTGTCCGCCAAGCTCAGATTCCCGTGCACCAACAACATGGCTGAATGCGAAGCCTGCATCCTAGGGCTCAAACTAGCAATTGACATGAACATTCAGGAACTATTAGTGATCGGAGACTCGGACCTACTCATACATCAGGTTCGAGAATAATGGGCAACCAAGAATTCCAAAATACTCCCTTATCTGCATTATGTACAGGAATTGAGGAAAAGATTCAGAAAGACAGAATTCCAGCATGTTCCCAGAATGCAGAATGAGTTCGCCGATGCTTTAGCCACTTTATCGTCTATGATCCAGCATCCTGATGCAAACTTTATTGACCCCATCCAAGTCAAGATTCACGATCAGCCAGCTTATTGTGCTCACATCGAGGAAGAAGCCGACGGGAAGCCTTGGTTCCACGATATCAAAGAATACCTGACAAAAGGAGAATACCCAGAACTTGCCAATGCTACTTAGAAACGAACACTTCGGAGATTGTCCAACAACTTCTTTCACAGTGGAGGAATCCTGTATAGGAGGACTCCTGATTTGGGATTATTAAGATGTGTTGAGGCAAGAGAAGCAACCAGACTATTAGAGGAAGTGCACGCGGGAGCCTGCGGACCGCATATGAATGGTTTCGTGTTGGCGAAGAAAATACTCCGAGCAGGGTATTTTTTGATGACTATGGAAATGGACTACATCCAGTATGTCCGGAATGGCCACCGTTGTCAAGTACATGCAGATATGATAAAGGTACCTCCAAACGAGCTTACTGCAACAAGCTCGCCATGGCCATTCGCCGCTTGGGGAATGGATGTCATTGGACCAATCGAACCTACCACATCAAACGGGCATAGGTTCATCTTAGTGGCAATTGATTACTTTACTAAATGGGTCGAAGCAGCATCATACAAGGCAGTCACCAAGAAGGTAGTAACAGATTTCGTCCGTGATCATATGGTCTGCCAGTTCGGGATTTCGGAATCAATCATCACCGATAATGGTTCTAATCTCAATAGTGACCTGATGAAGGAGATGTGTGAAACATTCAAGATTAAGCACAAGAACTCTACGGCTTATAGACCTCAGATGAATAGAGCTGTAGAAGCGGCCAATAAGAATATCAAGAAAATACTAAGGAAGATGATCGAAAAGCACAAGTAGTGGCATGAGAAGTTGTCATTCGCCTTACTAGGGTTATCGTACCACGGTCCGCACGTCAATTGGGGCCACTCCCTACCTGTTGGTTTATGGTACAGAAGCAGTCATCCCCACCGAGGTAGAAATTCCCTCCTTGAGGGTCATACAAGAAGCGGAGCTAGATGATGCAGAATGGGTCAAAAGTCGCTAAGAGCAATTAGCTCTCATTGACGAAAAGAGAATGAACGCTGTCTGCCACGGTCAACTATACCAGAACAGAATGTCCAGAGCCTTCAACAAGAGAGTCAAGCCGAGGAAGTTCTCGCCAGGACAGTTGGTATTAAAGAAGATATTTCCACATCAAGATGAAGCCAAAGGGAAATTCTCTCCCAATTGGCAGGGTCCGTACATGGTTCATCAAGTTCTGACTGGAGGAGCCCTTATTCCCGCAAAAATGGACAGAGAAGTTTGGCTAAAGCCTATCAACTCAGACGCAGTGAAAAGATACTACATTTGATCATATGCTTTTCTTTCATAATGTATTTTGAACTACGCCTGACCTGATTCCCGTTTAAGAAGGGATACGTAGGCAGCCCTATAGGTTCGGTCACATCTTAATAAAAATTCCATCTTTCCCCCCGCAATTGGAACTGGGACAGAATTTTGAGGAGGACCCTCAAAATTCCGAACTGAGAATTTCAGTCTTTTCATCAGCACCAGCCCAGTAAACTGGGGTAGAATTTTGAGGAGGACCCTCAAAATTTTGGAATCGATCCACGTTCAGTTATTCAGCACAGCCTTCAGTAGCACCAGCCCAGTAAACGGGGGCAGAATTTTGAGGAGGACCCTCAAAATTTTGGAATCGATCCACGTTCAGTTATTCAGCACAGCCGTCAGTAGCACCAGCCCAGTAAACGGGGGCAGAATTTTGAGGAGGACCCTCAAAATTCTGGAACCAGCAAGGTTGCCGTGTCTTGAACCACATTGCAGTTGTTGGTTCATCCAAAATAAAATTGTTTTCAAATTTGTACCTACATTATATTTATTAAGTCATGCATAAACATCATTTGCATCACCATTGTTTGGCAACGCTACCCTAAGGATACGCGACGTCAAGGACCAGGGGAATACGAACTAACCTTTCCCATCTATAGAACTCACAATTTTTCTTTGAATGCAGGCACCCCAGGTCGCAGATTATTGAATACATTCACACACTCGTGATCTTCAAGAGTGAGGAACAATCGCTCATTCGCAAAGTCACTATCCACACTCAACGCTCCCCAGCAGTCCTAATATCACAAACCATCTACCAGCTAAGAAAACTCACTGCCATTCGTTCTTTTACATTCCTGCACTGCATAAGGCTACTATTTGCCTTTCAAGACTAAGCTCTGTCTCCATTTTGCATTTTGCATAAGGCTACTCTCTGCCTTCCGAGGTTAAGCTCTACCTCCATCCTGCATAAGGCTACTATTTGCCTTTCGAGACTAAGCTCTGTCTCCATCTGTATTTTGCATAAGGCTATTCTCTGCCTTCCGAGGTTAAGCTCTACCTCCATACTGCATAAGGCTACTATCTACCTTTTGAGACTAAAAATTGTCTCCATCTGCATTTTGCATAAGGCTACTATCTACCTTCCGAGGTTAAGTTCTACCTCCATCTGCATTTTGCATAAGGCTACTCTCTGCCTTCCGAGGTTAAGCTCTACCTCCATACTGCATAAGGCTATTCTCTGCCTTCTGAGGTTAAGCTCTACCTCCATACTGCATAAGGCTTACTATCTACCTTTCGAGACTAAGCTCTGTCTCCATCTGCATTTTGCATAAGGCTACTCTCTAGCATCCGAGGTTAAGCTCTACCTCCATACTGCATAAGGCTACTATCTGTCTTTCGAGACTAAGCTCTGTCTCCATCTGCATTGCATAAGGCTACTTATCTGCCTTCCGAGACTAAACATTGTCTCCATCCTGCATGGTTGAAATATCGCCGCTTTATTTTTCGACTGGCTGAAACATCGCCACCTGCATTTTTAAATTCTCGTTCGGCTGAAATATCACCATCTGCTTTAAATTCTCGCTCTGGCTGAAAGATCGCCACCCTGTGCATTCATTTGGCTGAAAGATTGCCACCTTCTCATGGGCTGAAAGATCGCCAACTCGTTCAATGGCGTCATAGTTCGGAGGCACCATCTGCATAGCCCGAGAACATCATTTCATGGCCTGCGAACCCTTACTTTTATATTTTTCATGGCCCAGGGCATCATAGTCTGAGGACGTCATCCTAACCGTCCAAAGACAAGCATTCATTGTCCAACGGGAACTTGCATCACATTTCAATTACGCAATATATACGCATCACCCATTTGCAGGTACTCTGGTTGGTTCACACTCGTCTCGGTAGGAGCGACCCCGCTCCAGTTCTCCACGGCCTGTTTGATTCCAAGCACCCTGTTAGATATAACCATCGAGTCCGTCTTTTCGAATTTCCATCGGCATATTCCATCAATGGTTCCTGAACTACATATGGCCTGATTCCTGTAAAACCAGGGATATGTAGGCAACTCAGAAACCAGAGCGCGGTCGAAATCCTTTCACAATCGCCATTTCCGGTCAAAATTGGCCATCTTATCTTTACCCGACAACTCTTTCATCCTCCTCGGGTAAAGAGGGGCAGCTGTTGATACCCAATTTTTCCCTATGTATTTTTATACTCAAAATACTTTCACAATAGCATGTATATACATATACAAGCATCGCCAAAGGTTTTGGTATTTTTTCAAATTTTTCAAAGATTTTTAAAACCAATTTATGGCCTATTTCGCACTATAAAAACCAATAGTTATTCCCAGAACTCGTCATTTTGGTGAATAATTATTTTTATTCTCTCATTTGCACAAAATATAACTTTACATGATTTTTACATAATTTTACAAGTCCATTTGGTTTTTTTAAAACTAAAATTGCATGAAATTGCAATTTTAGCCTATTTCTCGATTTAATAGAATTTTTTATTACAAAATCAATACCAATATTTTTTAATTAATACTTACACATGGTTTGATAACTAAGTGCTTTTAATTTGATTTTTTAACATCCTTTACTATTTTTATAAATTTAAAAGGGGAAAAGTGGCTATTTCAATTGTATCCCATTTCATATTTCAATTTTAGCCCAATTCGGACCCCCAATTAACCCAATTAAATGACCCAGTTAACCCAACCCATACCCAATTCAATTAACCCAGTCCAGCCTTGATCTAATCTGAGCCGTTGATCAAGGGAGATCAACGGCCCGAGTTTTATTTCCAAAATT
Source organism: Nicotiana glauca (assembly GCA_026770625.1). Taxonomy (NCBI): domain Eukaryota; kingdom Viridiplantae; phylum Streptophyta; class Magnoliopsida; order Solanales; family Solanaceae; genus Nicotiana; species Nicotiana glauca. Next base: position 148,454 of record MU766656.1, read on the forward strand.
AAAGACTAACAACCCCCCAAACCCCTCATTTTGCAGACGGTCTCTCTCTCTCTCTCTATACTGACTCTTGCTCTCCCTTCTCTCTAGAACCTTCTGGTTCTCTCTTTCGTCTCCGATGGCTCTCACCGCCTCTCCGGCCACCTCTAGCCTCACTTCTCTTGACCACCAGCCACCGTGAAACCTTGTCTCATTGATCCCCTCTATCTTCGAGACTCCAGAAGCCTTCACCATAACGAGATGGTCACTGAAGCTTTGCCTGGCTTATCTCCGGTCTTTCTCCGATGGGTTTTGGTCCGATAATGCTTTAAACTCCATTATTGACGAGTTTCACAGCCAGGTTCCTTACCTCTCACTGGTTTATTACGAAACCCTAATTTTTAAAAGCTTTGTCTTTTTGAATGATTTTTAACTTATTCTTTTGTGTTTTACACTACTCTCTACTCGGTCTTTTTGATTGTTCAAGTTTTCAACGTTTTTGTTCTTCTTTTAAACTAGGGTTTCTGAACCCTTTGGAAGTCATTTTATCTTCTGATTTTTTTAAGTATTATGTGTTTATGTTTGTGTTATGTGCTTGTTGGTATGATCTTCTGGTTACTCTATGAGTTCCATGCTTTAATTTTGATATTAGAGTTCCTGCCTTCTATTGATTCTGTGATTTCTTGCTTAGGGTTCTCTGATTTTCATACCTAATGTGTTTTATAGGTCTAATTGTTCATTGTTTACCAAATATTCTNCATATTCCATATACTTTTACTACTCCTATTATGGAAATACCAGTCTTGCAAACAATAATTTTCCTTATTTGATACAATTTGTACCCGTTTGAACTAGGACTCCTTAATTGAAGGGAGTCCGAGGATTTAATTGATTCCAATTGGTATTATTTCCATAACCATAATTGTGATTAGTCTATACATGTTACCTTATTTTCCACTTGTTTTCAAAACTATAAGTATTCCATTCTCTTTTGCATTACATACTGATACATTACACATCACACACACATGAACAAAACTCATTGTTCTGAAATCTCTCATTGGTTTCTCTTGTTCCTACACAACCTCTCTCACTTCCATTGCTCTCTCTATACTGCTGTTACTCTGGTGCATACTCTCTGCACTCTTGCATACCACCTGCATTTTAATCGCTCCCTACTACTCTGCATTACCTTACAATCACTGGTATGTCTCCTTTTTTGATTTACAGCTCTAAATCAATATGTTTCTATTGGTGTTACACTTCCTTTTGTTCCTTATGTGTTTCTATTTATGGTTCTGTTGTTCCTCCTATAACTAGTGTGTATCTGTGTTAATTAGTAAGGCCTAGCTTAGCCTGGCATGTTCATTACCCTTTTTCCTATCCCAATGCATGTTTCTCCTTACTCCTACACATTATTAGCATATATTGAGGACCCTCTTAGCTACTCACTAGCCCTGAACCTGTTCTGATATTGACTTTTGTCAACTTAATGTTGTTAAGACCCTGACCCCTTTTGTTTGAAACATGTTTGATTATTCTGAAGTACTTCTCTTTGATGTCTGTGTATGTGTAACTGTGTTCTTGCTTGTAAGTTATTTGTTCCCTTTCCCCTGCCCCTGTTGGTGTTTCCTGAGTACTGTGTGACACCTTGTTTTAAAAAAAAACAGTTCCATATCAACTGTTTTCAAACATAATTGATTACTTTTTCTCTCAAAATTGTTTTATGTGAATCATCTTTCAATCGTTTTCAACTCAACTCCTCCAAATTCTATCTCAATCTCACTACTCTTAGAACTAAGGTTCTGTCCCCTTGGTGTAAGCATTGCTTTGGGTACCTTGAGTACCCACTGAACTTTGATGCACAAGGCTGGTAATTCCACACTTGCACTTGTCTTATTAATTTGATTTTTTGGGTGCTTGGTATTGGCCAAGGGCCCCAATGGGCCCTCAGGGAGCTTTGCCGCACCCAAACCCTTGGTAAAGGCTGTGAAACCCTGAAGAAGTAAGGTTGGAGATTTGGGCCTGGCTAAAGGCTCCGTATAGATTAACTTCTTATTTTTTTCTTCACTGCTGTAATTTAATTACTTAGTCTGTAATTTAATCTCATTGGTCTGTAACAACTTGCATGGAACAATTGGGGTTTATAGTGAAATTGGGAGGGTTACGCATGCTAGTTAAGGGTTACGGGTAGAAAACATGTTTGTAGGACTTTACTACTTATTTGTGCAATAGATATCCTGCATAGGACATGCATCTCACACGATTAGAAATCCTGTATTAGGCTCTTTTACTTCCAGCTGTTATTATACTCACTTCGTAATGACAATTAGTTGATAACCAACTAACTACTATTACAAGGATTGCTACTGCATTTAGATACCATGTTTTAGGACTCTTATGTGCATTAGACATCATGTTACCTAGGATTTTCATTTGAGTTGCAATTGCTTGAACGCCTCACTAGTTTTATTTAACAACACAAATCTGATTAATTGTGTCTTCTTCCTAAAACCAGATTAATATGTATGCTCGCCTTTAAGGTAAATAGGCAACGTATATAATGCCTAGGCAAGCCTTAGGCCGGATAAAATCAATTGGTCATTTTTTTACTAATGTTTTAGGCTACTCAACCTCTTTTAACTATCTGAATTCAGCCTCTCTGAAGTCATTTGGTTTTCTTACTAAACTTCTGTCCTATTTTTCTAAACAATCATAGCTGTGTAAATACCTTCTGTTTAGCTACCTTTTCAGAATTGCATTACTATTTTTTAAACTCATCAGGACACTATGTCCCCTGTGATTTTCCAAAAACTGTAGTTCAAAACTAATATACTCTCAGCTTTACATGGTTTTACATCTGTGCTAAACGTTTTTCCTACTCTTCTGCCTTATATTATTTTAAAATACTATAATTGCTAGGCCCTATCGTATATTTTCGAGTATGTTTTAAACGTTTTCTCTGATTTCAAAACTGTTACGTAGTTCCTACTTTTTTACAAGTTCTGAAAATTTGCGTCCAACTCCTTCCTGAAAATCTTGTTTAAACCCTTCAGCTCCTGTCTTAATATATTTTATAACATTCCAGTTTTAATTCTCATTTCCTTAGACCTTAGATGTGTTTGAGACGTGCTGATTATATGCCTATATATGGAGGGATGTTTGGGCCTTTTACATGCCCTTTATATGATTCCATTACGTGTAGTCCTATTTGTTTTGTATGTCGCTTAGCATTTTTACCTTTAAACCTAAGGGTTCAGCCTAGTCCTTACCTTATAGGAATAGCGGTCCTAAATACCCTCTAGGACTTATAGGATGGGATGGGTAATAGCACGCAATAAGCACTCGTGACCAATCCACGCATTTAAATAACCTTTACGGGGCAGGAAAGGTAGATATGGAGATGATGATGGTGCGCTAATATCTCTTGTGAGAATGACTTGCTAGATATTGCACCGACGTGATCCATATTATTTTTAAACCTAGGACCCTTTCCCTTTATTTATATGATATGATGTTTTTCTCAAAAATTATGTTTTCTTTTCAAAGCCACTTATGTCCTTTTCTCTTTTTCCTTCAAAGCTGTCAACTTATTTGTATTCCCTATGTGCAAACCTTGTTTGTTTACTCCTATTCTTCTTAAAGTCACAACTAAGAAAGGCCGGGAACCACACTAGTGGATCTTGAGGGGTGCCTAACACCTTCCCCTCGAGATAATTTCAAGCCCTTACCCGAACTCTGGTTTTTCCTTCAAATCCTTTTCTTTTCTCTAAAAAGTGTCCTAATGCACTATAATCATTAGGTGGCGACTCTTCAAATTCCATAACCCGGTTCCTCAAAAGGGAACGAGAGTTATTTTGTCCATAATGTCGTAAACCCGATTCCGCCCTTAAAGGGGGGGTGAAAAAAGGGGGCATCGACATGCACCCCCACAAATAAGAGCTGGAATTGTACCCAATTCCAACTACACAAATAAGCACAAAACATAGATGAAAGGATATAGAAGGGCTCCCTAAGCCTGATCCGTCTGCATATGATTCTCAGTGGTCCCCTGGTCCTCTGTATGGGTGGGAACCTCAGATTGGTTCACGGCTTGCTGCTGCTTTGTTGTTGGGACAGGGGCCTACTCCTGGACCAGCTGAATATCGGGTGCAACAGTGGAGGGACCCTTCTGGACCTGTGCTAGCTCAATCACCACACCCTCTATGCTAAGAAGCATCCTCTTCTTCCTTGGAGTCCTGGGCTCCTCCTCCTGTTGTGGCTGAGATGCTGCTGGATCTAGGGCTGGATCCTCAAATAGCAAGTCTTAAGGCATCTGGTCTACCAATAGCTTGTCCACATCTGCTCTAAGCTTCTTCACCGACTCCCTAGACGCCCTTGACTTTCTCATCTTTTTGTGCTCTTTGGCAAGCTCCTTCAGAGCTTTGCCATGTGAATCTACCGCCTTAGTCAAGGTGGCCTGAGTCTCCAAAATCTTCTCCCGGTTGGCCAGGAGCTTCTGCAATGTTGCCTTAATAGATGGAGGAATCTGAACAGTGACTGGTGCTGACTAGGCCTTAACTGAAGTAGCCAAGGTGGACAACTTGGATGTCGCAGCTGACATCCAGTTGTTCAAACTAGCTAATAATTAACTCAGCTGGTGGGCAGTGAACCAATGAGTCTTTGATGATGGGACTGTCGAGCCAGCTGAAGTAGAAGGACCTAGGGGCAAGGGCTCACTGGTAGTAGTAGCAAGAATGGTGGATGGCCCGGTAGAAGGCTCTACCGTAACTGGCTCCTCAGACTAGCCAGTTGGGGCAGAGGTGGGTGGTTGGTACTTCTTTGACTTTGGGTTGTCCGAACCCAACATGCTATACCTAAAATGCATAGACAGGGTGTTGGGGAAGGGGTAGTTCGTGTTCGTCCCCTGTCCTACAATAGAAATCACCCTTGAGATGACATTACCCACATTGATAGGAAGCCCGGCCATGATGGATGCCACAAGAACAGCTCGGGCAAGTGGAACGGAATGATTATGGGTAGAAGGGTCAAGCCTACTACAAACAAAGTTCAACCATCCTTTAGCTTCAAAGTTGAATGTGTTCCTTACAATCTTCTTTTCGGCTTTCAACCATTTGGAACAGTGCCTGGGGCTGCCAAGTAGTCGGTAAACCAAGGACACACTTCTTTACCCATTGCCAACTTAGCTAAATACTGCAACTCATCCTCCTCCTTGAACTCCAAGTACTCATTCAAGGACTTCCCATCAAACACCCCCATTTTATCTCTCACCTTTGTCACCTTCATATCTTTGACTATGTGAGCAACATTGCAGTAAAACTCTTTCACCATGTGTTCAGTGGCATCAATACACCTTTCCTTGAAAAATTCCCAGCCATATCTAGTTTGGAACTCCTTTTGCACGTTCGGGTTGAGGGGTAAAAGGTCTTTTTCAATGAATGTTCTCTCCGGGATCAACTTCCTAAAGGGCCACCACTCTCTAAATTTATGGAATGCCAACTCACTAACAAATCTGTCTGCCCAAGCTTCAGGATTTCTGGTTCGTTCAACTCCCCCGGCTTGAGGCTCACCTCCCTCACCATATCCTGCACTCTCCCCAGATAATGAAGCTGTGGGGGAGGTGGAGTATTGTTCACCACTAACCTGCTATGGACTCATCAGACGAATCCGAGACTACGTTGAATGGTCTTTTGGATGAGGGTAAAGGTGGAGGAGTGTCATGTAGTTGGAGTGGGTCAGTTATGTGAGTGGGTGCCGAATCTGAGGAGATGCTCTGGGAGGGCGCATACTCACTCCCCGAAGAATGAGAGGCAGATCTATTTGTAGACTTTATCACTTTGCGGGTCTTTATAATGTTCTCCCTAGCCTGGGGAGTGAGTTTTGCTACTTTCTTTCCTTTACCTCCTCGGGAGGCACCACCTCTCCCAGGTTGTTGCACTTGTTTACCTCCTATTTGTTTAACCATGATCTGCAAAAGCACATATCTAACATTGTTAGTATAAGCACATGTAGTAAAATAGATGAATAAAACCAGAGGAGGACTAGATAATTGCATGAAATAGAAGCAGGGCACAGCAGAACACAGGGGCGCGAACCACGCAAATAGTCACGCGGCCGTGCTTAGGTCACGTGGATCATGTAAAACTGGAGCGTGGCCGCGTTAGGCATATGCCTCCCACAACACCTCTCTGAATCTCCCCAACGCGGTCCGTACTGTTATGGCCTGCGGCTGCGTTGGGCCAGTGTGGACCGCACAAAAATGTGACGCGGCTGCGCTGGTAACAGGTTAAGATCACAGAAAAATCTGCGCGGACCGCGCAAAAATGTCACGCGTCCGCGTTCCACTATGCTCAGGGATTGAGTTATGGTTTGACAATTTTGTCCATTTTTATTCATGTTTTCGGGTCCTCGTTATCCCTACCTAATTATCCATATAGAAAATCATGCTCAGCAGTCAAAACTAACAAGAAAACTAACCTAATCATTAACCCTAAGAAAAATGGGAAGAAAGAAGAAGATATACTATTGGGAAGCAAACAAAAATTAAAAATAAAAACTAGTTAATGAAATTTGCAATAAATATTACCAGGAATTATGAAGAATCAAGACACTTGATGCAAATACAGAAGATTAGTCGTAGATGAACAGTAGAAATAGGGCTCAGGAAGTCAAAGTGCGAAAATGGTAAAGTGAGGTCTTGGGTCTCTATTTATAGAAGACTGTGGGGCCCCGTACCTACCTACCAGCATGGCCGCGCAAAAGTGACCGTGGACCGCGCTGGGTTTGTGTCAAGCAGCATTGAACCTAGCTTCCCACGGGGACCGCACTGTTATGATATGCGGCCGCGTAGAAAACTTCAGAGAGCATGAATTATTTGGTCCTCCCAGCGGGAACCGTGCAAAAAAGCACCGTGGCCGCACTGGTATCTTCAAAGACTTAACCCCCCTTTGCACATGCCAGTACGAACCGTGCTAATGGGTATTGCGGCCGCGTTGGCAACTTCAGAGACCCGTCACTTTGTACTTTTGTTTTGCACTGCTTTAACATTGTCCCTGCAACATCTCACAAACAATTAGCTTAAAAATCCTAGTCTACAAAGAAAATCAAAGAAAAGGAAAAGACATGGGTTGCCTCCCAAGACGCGCCTGATTTAACGTCGCGGCACGACGCATGTTCTCATTATATCACTTCAAATCAAGAACCGCCACCATGTGGATCTCATCAAGCTTTCCAAGAAATAGTAAAAAGGCACGCCCTCCAAGATAATCTTGCATTTTGTTAATAAACGGTAGTGGATAATGATCCTTTCGGGGCACTTTATTCAAAATCCCTGTAGTTGATCGTGCGGGACTCTGCACATTCTGAGAGTTTGCCATTACGCTCATTGTGAGTACGTGATTTTTGCCCTAAGAAAGTTATTCCAAAAGTTTCAAATAAAATAATTTCTTTATTATTTTACAATTTTTATGAATTTTGTTGAATTTTGTGTTAATTGGTTGCATGATAATTCATATGAAAATACAAAAATATACATTTGCAATTAGGGATTTAATCTCACATTTTAGTATTAACTAGTATTAATTTGTTTTAGAACAAAATAGGAGGAAAATAACAAAAATAACATTTTTTGCATTTTTAGTTTAAATTTGTATTAGGTTGCATTTAAATTAGAAATTACTATAATTGGAAATTAGGAAATATAATTGTTAGAGTCAATTTGTTTTGGCTTTTAGTTTAGCATCTAATAAAATCAAAAAAATCAGAAAATACAAAAAAAAAAAAACAAATTGAATAAAAAGAAAATTAAAAGAAAAGAGGGCTGTTGAATTGAGCCAAATGTAGAAGTCACCCGCCCACGACCAAAATTAAATCAACCCTAAGCCCAATCCCAATAGTTACCCAACCCTGCCCGGTCCAGCCTTAACCTTCTTAAAACGACGTCGTTTAGTCGTAAATAAATCTGAGCCATCCAATCTCCTAGATCCAACGGCCCAGGCTATATCTCCATGATAAATAAAATTGTCCAAAACATATGCATAACCCTAATGACAAAAGTTATCCTCCTCGTAAAAACTCACCACCCTCACCGGAACTCTACCGCCGGCAAACGTTACCACCTCCGTTGCCTCCCAAAATAACACCCAAACTCCTTTTTTCACCCTCTTTTCGAATATGCAAATGGTTTCCTTCGAATCCACCTAGAAAGCCTCGAATCTCCGTTCTAAGTTAGCCGGCCATGATACAAGTTATTCCAAACGGCCCCAAATTTACACCACTGCACCGCCCAAGCTTCCTCTACACAACCACCATAGCCTCGTCCTTCAAATCTCGCCAGAACTGTTCGAATATAGATTTGAACTTTTCCGGCGAAACCCTAACTTCTTCAAACTCTTCCAAATTAATACCACATCGTCATGTCGCATCCCTCATACAGAATCAAGTGTCAGTGATGTTCAAATGTCACTGGAATTGCTCGAATGCCAAAATTGACAGGCATCAGAACCTCAAGTTATAGTGAGTTTTGCTCATCTTTAATTCTTTTTTCTTTTTCTTGTCTTCTCATGATTCTGTTTATTAGGTTCGTATAGCTACTCCATGATTAATTGTTAGTATAAATTTTAATTAGTATAGGCATTAGTTTCTTGTTTAGTGCTTTAGGTTTAGTTTAATTGTTAGTTATCCGTTTTTAGTTAGTAAACTTTCTCTGTGTTAGATTAATTTTTTTAAGGATAGTTAATTCTGTTCTAGTCTTCATTTGTGATTATATTTTGTTTATTTGGTTTAATCTGGTTCTTGGGTTCAGTTAGTCGATCTATATGTGTTGACTGCAACTTGAAATTAGTTAATTGATTTAGTTCATTGTTAGATTTAATATCATTAATTGTAGTTCATTGTTAGATTTAATATCATGTTTAGTTAAATTGTCTAGTTAGTTTAATTTTAGGAAATTGGTTATAGCTGATAGCTAATTAGGATAAAAGGGGGTTGGGGTTCTAGCTAGGTAATTCTGAATGGTGGATGGGGGTATTTTAGGGATCAAAAATGGCATGTTTTGCCAAAATAGCAATTTTAGAATTTAAATAAGGGTAATATAGACTTTTAGATAAGAAACACCTTGCAGTAACATAAATTAGAAGCTTCTAGAAACTTCTAGATTGGGGTTCAAGCTAGATTTCAGAAAATTTAGGGTAGTTACTTGTAGCACAAGTTAAAAACTGAAGGACCAAAGCTGAAAATAAATAGGGATTAGAAAGAAAACTGAAAATCTGATTGAGGCCCCTAGTTTTGCCTATAAAATGGCATTAACATGCCTTCATTTACAAGTTTTGGAGCCTTAAAAATTCCCCCCAAAAACTTCCCTTTCAATTTCAGATCTGATTTTTGAAATTCAAACCTTCAAAAAATCCAAAAAAATAATAAAAATCAGTAGAGAATCCAAAAATATCACGGTTACATTGATTTTAAGATCAAAAATAGTTCAATTGCTATGTTTCTGTTCTATACTTGGCTATTCAAAGCCTCTGAAATTGTTAGTGTTCATTTGGAGTGAGTTTTTGGTCGTTTTGATTGCTCAAGAAGTGATGTATGTCCTGGATCAAACTTTGATTGCATTTGAGTGTGTTCGAACAATTTTGTGGTCAATCGGCTGGGTTTTGAAATTTTCCTGAGTTGCTGGTTTCATTTGCTGAGTTCTGCTTGCTGCTGTTGCTGATTCTCTAATTTTTTGATGTGAATCCTCACTTGTTTACATCCTATTCTCCAGGTACATATCCTATATCTCTTGGATTTTGGAATGGAATGAAGTGATGCTCGTTTTTCCTGTTTAATTCCTTACATAATTGTAATTAATTTCAGCACTTTAGCATATATCAACGTGTAATTGATTGAGGACTGTTCATTAGTATCATGACTATTGGTATTACAATATTTGTATGAAATAACATTGTTATAGTTGGTATGAGTGTTGGAAATCCACTTCAGACTTATATGAGTGATACAATACAATACTGATTATGACTTCACAACTGTAGTTTGGTTATTATGTCAACCTCAGGCTTGCTTTTGGATTGAGATGTTACCCGGACTGTAGGAAGTTTTATGTCAGATTTATACGTACTATTAGTACTACTGATAACGTTTAATTATCCCGTTAATATGAAGTTTAAGAAAATAGGTTCAGAATGATTTTACATTTTTCGTCCACTTCTAAGTAGCTCATGATAAAATCGAAATGGACTAGTAATTGAGTCCCAATCCTATTAATTTCGTCATTTGAATGTATAACATGCTTGTAGGAGTTCAGTAATTTAGAATCAAATTGATAGTTGAGTTTGAAGTTGAAGTTTTCTTTGGTGTGTTATTTCAATTAACGTGCTCAGTTACATGAACCTATTCGATAATTTTGTTTGGGCTTGTTCACGAGCCCAGGATTGACAGCCTACATTGAGATCATTAAGTCTCTATTTAGATTCTTCGATTCCGATTGGGCCTGTGCAAGTGCCCATGGTGGGCTAACATTGTCAAATTGGACTAAATCTAGTCGAATAGCTATGCATGGGTCATGAACGATATTAATTAATCAGGCCCATGAGTTTTTGCATTTCCAAATTATGTTATTGGGCCAGACCTTTAAGGCCCCAAAATCTCCATAAATCAAAAATCATTAAAATTATATTAAGTGTATAGGAAATTAATTTACAAATATAAAATTGGGCTTCGAATTAGGTAGCAAGTTCAAGCTAAAAGGGCCTTCCCTTTTGTTTGAATTCGGACTTGAATTCAGAGTCCGAATTTATATTTGTGAATTAATTGGCCTTTTAGAGACAAATGATAAATGGAAAATTTTAGTTTGCTTTAGGTTGGTCTTTTAATAATAAAAATGAGATGAGCCTCGCCAAATCAAATATACAATTGCGGGGCCCTCATTAATTACTTAATAAAAATACTTAGAAATTCGGGACAGGCCATTTAGCAAATTTCACGGCCTTCCCAAAAATAAATAATACGTTAGTCGCTTTAGGCGCGCTTTTAATAATTTTACCTTCCTAAATACGGGTGTGCATTTCATGCAATCCAAATCCAAATCCAAAAATGTTGAATAGGAATATGTCGAGGATCCGGGTGCATTTCATGTGACGTGATCAAAAAACACGTTCTTAAACGACGTTCACTTTTCTTAAATAAAATAATAATTAACAAAAGCGGTAAATAACTTTAAAAGTGCACTGTAGGTTTAACATGTAGTAAAATTAGATTTTAGCCAAATGTAGCAGTTGAGCGACCGTGCTAGAACCACGGAACTCGGGAGTGCCTAACCCCTTCTCCCGGGTTAACAGAATTCCTTACCCGGATTTCTGGTTCGCGACTATTAAATAGAGTCAAACCCTTTCCTCGATTCGGGATTCAAACCGGTGACTTGGGACACCAAAAACCTCCCAAGTGGCGACTCTAAATATTTTAATAAATGAATCCCGTATGAAATAACATTGCGGGTGGCGTGACTCGGGGTCCCTTTCCACTCTAGTCGGGGTAATTCCGGCAAGGCCAAGGTCACGGTCTTGGCGTGACAATCTAGGATAGCATGATACGGGGACAACCAATCCATCTCCAATATAACATCAAAGTCCACCATATCTAACAGTAATAAATCAACACGGGTCTCAAGACCCTCAAACACAACCACGCAGGAATGATGCACCCGGTCGACTACTATAGAGTCACCCACCAGCGTAGACACATAGACTGGAATGTCCAAGGCATAACTAGACATAGCTAGGCAGGGTGCAAAATAGGAAGACACATATGAATATGTAGACCCATGGTCAAATAGTACTGAAGCATCTCTATCACAAACCAAAATGGTACCTGTAATCACAGCATCTGACGCCTCCGCCTCTGGCCTGGCTGGCAAAGCATAAAATTAAGGCTCAGACCCACCTCCCTAAACCATGTCTCTGGGACGGTCATCTACCGGCAGACCTCTACCTCTGGCGGGACGGCCTCCACCTCTACGGTCTTGACCTCCACCTCTATGATCCCTACCCCTGCCCCTGGCTGGCTGGGCAGGCTGTGGGTCAGCTGGTGCCTGAATCATGGGGCGAGGACCCTACTGCTGTGTCTTTCCACCCCTCAATCTTGGGCAGACTCTCCTGATGTGACCATATTCCCCACACTTGTAACATCCCTCGGAACGACGAGACTGGCCCTGACGGCCCGAATGACCTCCACGAACACTCTGAAGAGGCTGTACACTGATGGGCTGCTGATCTGAAAACTGTTCACGAAAGCAACGATCACCTGAACCACCCTGTGAAGCCTGGAGGGCTGACTGAAAAGGCCTGGAAGACTGGCCCCTATCATAAGAATCCCTGCCTCCAGATGAGGTACCACTGAATCGGCCAGAATGACGAGGCCTCTTGTCCGACATCTGACCACCTTCCTGAGTGAGGGCCATCTCAACTCTACGGGCCGCGTTGGCTGCCTCCTAGAAGGAAATGTCACTACCAACTCCCATGGCCATCTGAATACAGATCGGCTGAATCAATCCATCAATGAACCTCCGCACCCTCTCCCGCTCTAAAGGGAGTATCACAACTTCATGGCGTGCCAAATCCATAAATCTAGTTTCGTACTGAGTAACGGTCATGGAGCCCTGCTGGAGGCGCTCAAACTGCTTACGAAGTGCTTCCCGCTGAGTGACGGGGAGAAACTTCTCCAAGAATAACTCTACAAACTGATCCCATGTCAAAGCTGGGGACCTTGCTGGTCTAGATAGGCAAAAATCTCTCCACCAAGTCTTGGCGGATCCTGCAAGCCTGAAGGTGCAAAATCGACCCCGTTGGTCTCCACTATACCCATAGTCCTGAGAATCTCATGACAACTGAATAGAAAATCCTGGGTTTCCTCCGATGAAGCACCGCTAAAAGTGGTGGTAAAAAGCTTGGAAAACCGATCAAGTCTCCACAAGGCATCCGAAGACATAGCCACTCCATCTCTGGACTGACCTGTAATGCCTGTCTGAGCTGCCACTGCGGGCGGAACTATTGGGGCCTGAGCCTGGGGAGCTACTTGCTCCAGAGTACGCGTAGCAGGAGTCTGAACCTCTCCTCCAGCATGAGAAGTGGCTGGTGCTACTGGCAGCAAACCTGCTCTAGCGACACTGTCCATAAAGCCTGCTATCCGGACTAGAGCATCCCGAAGATCCGGGGTGAACATGACCCCTCCTGGGACTTGAGCTGGGCTCACTGGAGCTGCTGGGGTTGGAACCCCCTCACCATTATCAATATGAGGCTCCACCTCTGGAACTGCTTCCTGGGGCTGAGCTCTACCCCTACCACGGCCTCCGGCATGACTGCGGCCTCTGCCCCTCGTGGGAGCTGTCTGGGGCTCGGACTGCTAATCAGCGGATGAGGAAGCGCGTGTTCTCGCCATCTAGACTTGTTTGTGATAGTCTTTATAGATGATATCCTGGTGTACTCCCGCAGCCAGGAAGAGCACGAGCAGTACCTCAGAATGGTTCTTCAGACTCTGAGGGATAATCAGCTATATGATAAGTTTTCAAAATGCGAGTTCTGGTTGAGTTCGGTTGCGTTTTTGTGTCATATTGTATCAGTAGAGGGTATTCAGGTGGACCCAAAGAAGATTGAGGCAGTCAAGAATTGGCCTCGACCAGCTTCAGTGACCGAGATTCGGAGTTTCTTGGGGTTAGCAGGTTACTACCGTCGGTTTGTAGAGGGGTTTTCTTCTATTGCAGCCCCGATGACTAGGTTGACCCAGAAGGGTGCCCAGTTCAAGTGGTCAAATGAGTACGAGGTGAGCTTTTAGAAGCTCAAGACAGCTCTGACTTCGGCACCAGTGTTGGTTTTGCGTACAGGTTTAGGGACTTACACCGTCTATTGTGATGCTTCCCGTACTGGGCTTGTAGCGGTATTGATGCAGGATGGCAAAGTTATTGCCTATGCTTCGAGACAGTTGAAAATCCATGAGAAGAATTATCTGGTTCATGACCTAGAGTTGGAAGCTGTTGTTCATGCTTTGAAAATTTGGAGGCATTATCTATATAGTGTGGCGTGTGAGGTATACACGGATCATAAGAGCCTTCAGTTCTTGTTCAAGAAAAAGGAGTTGAATGCGTGGCAGAGGAGATGGCTAGAGTTATTGAAAGATTATGATGTTACTATCTTGTATCACCCAGGTAAGGCTAATGTGGTGGCCGATGCGTTGAGTAGAAAGTCTGCCAGTATGGGTAGTCTCGCTTATGTTCCGGTCAGCTAGAGACCGCTTGCTTTAGATGTTCAGGCCTTGTCCAACCGATTTGTGAGATTAGATATTTCTGAGCCTAGTAGAGTGTTGGCTTGCACGGTTGCTCGTTCTTCTCTATTGGAGCGTATCCGTGAACGGCAGTTTGACGATTCCCATTTATGTCTCTTGAGAGACACAGTGCAGCGTAAAGGTGCTACGAAGGTAACCTTAGGTGATGACAGGGTGTTGAGATTGTAGGGGCGAGTTTGTGTGCCCAATGTTGATGGGATTCGAGAGTTGATCTTAGCGGAGGCCCATAGTTATCAGTATTCTATTCACTCGAGCGCCGCGAAGATGTATCAGGACTTGCAGCAGCATTATTGGTGGTGTAGGATGAAAAAGGACATTGTTGCATATGTCGCACGGTGTTTAAATTGTCAGCAGGTCAAATATGAGCATCAGAGGCCTGGTGGTGTGTTTTAGAGGATTGAGCTTCCCGAGTGGAAGTGGGAGCGGATTACAATGGATTTCATTACTGTATTTCCGTTGACTCGGAAGAAGTTTGATGCTATTTGGGTCATTGTTGATAGGCTGGCCAAGTCAGCACATTTCATTATAGTAGCAGTCTCCTATTCATCCGAGAGATTAGCTGAGATTTATGTCCGGGAGATTGTTCGCCTTCATGGGGTACCGGTATCCATCATCTCAGATAGGGGTACGCAGTTTACCTCGCACTTTTGGAGAGAGGTTCAGCAAGAGTTAGGCACCCAGGTTCAGTTAAGCACAGCCTTCCATCCTCAGATGGATTGTCAGTCCGAACGGACTATTCAAATTTTGGAAAACATGCTCCGAGCTTGTGTCATTGACTTTGGAGGCTCGTGGGACTAGTTTTTGCCTTCAGCAGAGTTCTCCTACAACAACAGCTACCAGTCCCGCATTCAGATGGCTCCATATCAAGCATTGTATGGTAGGCGATGTCGGTCTCCAGTTGGATGGTTTGAGCCGGGAGAGGCTCGGTTGTTGGGTACTGACTTAGTTTAGGAGGCCTTAGATAAGGTCAAGACTATTCAGGAGAGGTTGCGTTCAGCTCAGTCTAGGCAAAAGATTTATGCAGACCGTAAGGTCCGAGATGTAGATTTCATGGTTGGTGAGCGGGTATTGCTCCGGGTGTCGCCT
>MU766656.1:164101-258204 GCA_026770625.1 Nicotiana glauca
GGAGAGCGAGTGTTGCTCCGTGTATCGCCTATGAAGGGCGTGATGAGATTTGGGAAGAAGGGCAAGCTTAGCCCTAGGTACATTGGTCCGTTTGAGATACTTGATCGAGTGGGAGAGGTGGCTTATAGACTTGCATTGCCACCTAGCTTATCAGCCGTGCATCCAGTTTTCCATGTATCTATGCTTCGGAGGTATCACGGCGATCCTACACATGTGTTAGACTTCAGCACTGTCTAGTTGGACAAGGATTTATCTTACGAGGAGGAGCAGGTAGCTATTCTAGATCGGCAGGTTCGTCAGCTGAGATCTAAGAGTTTTCCTTCTGTTCGTGTACAGTGGAGAGGTCAGCCTCCTGAGGCCTCGACCTGGGAGTCCTAGTCTGATATGCGGACCCGTTATCCACATTTGTTCCGTGACTCAGGTACTTCTTTCTTTTGTCCGTTCGAGGACAAACGATTGTTTTATAGGTGGAGGATGTGACGACCCAAAGGGTCCTCACCTATTTTACTCATCTATTCCGTGCTTTCGAGGCCTTGAAAAACTCATTATATATTGCCTCGATTTGCGTGCACAGTCCAGGCGCGTAGCCAGAAAATTTTTACGTTGAAATATGTGAATTCTGTGAAATATTTAAAGAATTTTGATATTAATATGATTATAGTTGACTTCGGTCAATATTTTTGGTAAACGAACCCGGACCCGAGATTGGACGATCCCGGAAGGTCAGATGGTCCGTAGAAAAATATGGGACTCGGGCATGTGTCCGAAGTCGCAATCCGAGGTCTAGAACCTGAGTAAAAGAATTTTTCTATTAAATTGTTTTTCTAAAATTATTAAGAAAAATGGAAATGAAAATTGATTAAAAGACTAGGGTGTCAGGCTCATATTTTGGTTCTGATGCCCGGTACAAGTCTTATATATTGTTTAAGCGCTTTCTGTAAATTTTGGTCAAAATCGGACGTCGTTTGATGTGTTTTGGACTATAAGTTCAGAGTTTGAAAGTTTATGAAGTTTAGAAGAAAAATCATGAGCTTTGAGGCTCGATTCTATGTAAATGATGTTATTTTGGCAATTTGATCGCGCGAGCAAGTCCGTAGGATGTTTTTGGAGTTATGTGTATGTTTGGTTTGGAGCCCTGAGGGCTCGGGTGAGTTTTGAGTAGGTCCCGGAAGGCCTTAGGCTTAAAATATCAGATGTGGCAGTACAGCAGGTCTCACGCGGCCGCGGTGCATTTCTGCGCGGTCCGCGTGGACTGGTTCAGAGAGAGAGAGGCATTGGTTTAAGCTCAACCAGTGCGGCCGCGCACCAAAACAGTGTTGTCCGCGCTGGAAGCCACGCAGCCGCAATGCATTTCTATGCGGTCCGCGTGGCCAGGATCAGCGAGGCCATGGATTGAGTTTGACCAGTGCGGCCGCGCACCAAAACAGTGCGGTCCGCGCTGGGTAGGTTCAGAGAGTATTTTTCTTCTCTTTTTCGGCGCGGCCGCATGGCATTTTTGTGCGGTCCGCGCCAGCCTCCAGTAAAGTATATAAAACCCGAGATTTTCAGCTATTTTACACTTTTTCAAAACCCAAAACATAAGAGGCGATTTTCCAAGCAATTCTTCTTCTTCAAAATGATTGGTAAGTGATTTCTACTGTATTTTCTTTACTCCTTAACATCTTTAAACATAATTTCAACTTCAAAACAAGGATTTTAATGGGGGAATTTGGGAGTTTAGGGTAGAACTAGGGTTCCTAAATTTGGGGGTTTTGGACCTCAATTTGGGGTCTGATTCTAAAACAAATCACATATCTGAGTTCATGGGGGAATGGGTAATCAGGTTTTAATTCGAACCTCGGGTTTTGATCACGTGGACCCGGGGTGTTTTGGGAAATTTTGAGTAAAAATTTGGGAAAACCATTTTTATGCATTAAAACCAATTCATATAGTGTTTATTAAAATAATTGAACAATTTATGATTAGATTCGAGCGAATTGGAGGTTGAATCACGAGGTAAAGCAATAGTTGAAGATGAAGCGGACTCCAAGGCTTTGAGGTAAG
The DNA here is from genome assembly GCA_026770625.1 of Nicotiana glauca. NCBI lineage: Eukaryota > Viridiplantae > Streptophyta > Magnoliopsida > Solanales > Solanaceae > Nicotiana > Nicotiana glauca. The sequence continues at coordinate 166,145 of MU766656.1, forward strand.
TGTTTGGTCTAACCCTAGCTTGAGGGAATAGGAGTTGAGTCTTGTTGCTAATTGCTATGTGATCGAGTATGATGTATAGGCATGGTGACGAGTATCTATACATTGGTGTCTAGCATGACCGTGAGTCCTTATAATGTGATTATCATGAACTGGCTGTGAATTCCATGTCATTGGAGGATGTCTATATATTGTGAATAACGTGTGAACAGTAAATGACCGTTGAATTCTTTGGAGGGTTGGCTCATAATAGTAAAGTGAATTAAAAGATAAGTAAAGTAAAGAAAAAAGAGACGTTGTTGATTATTCCCTTGTCGGGACGTAAGTGTTTAATGTATTCTCCCTTGCCGGGATGTTTGCTATGTAATTGTCTGCTGTGTGTCCCATAATTGTGACTATTGCTTGGGGACTCATACTATTAAATAATATTGAGGAGCGGGTTGCACGCTGCAACAAATGATACTGAGAATCGGGTTGCGCGCAGCAACAATGATAACTGATAAATAATGTGGGTCGGGTTGCACGCCGCAACAATGGTAATTATGGAGCGGGTTGCACGCCGCAACAGTTGTTGACATCTGTGGTTATGTCTGAATATTGTTTTCTTGTTTCATTGTGGAATTAAGTTATTTTTGGTTGTTACTCTGGATTACTGTTTATTTGTATTTCCCCGCAACATGTTCCCCCTCTCATGTTGTTGTTTTCTTGGTATTCGATTTTCCGCTGTATATTTTATGACTGCATAGGTTTATATGGTGTCCAGTCTAGCCTCGTCACTACTTCGCCGGGGTTAGGCTAGGCACTTACCAGCACATGGGGTCGGTTGTGCTGATACTACACTTCTGTGCATTTTTGCACAGGTCCAGGTTTCGAGCAGCAGCAACAGTAGTTCGGTAGCAGGATCTTATTATCACGAGACTGAGGTAGCCTTGCAGGCGTTCGCAGGCCCGACGTCTCTTCTTATGTTTTTATTTTCACTGTTGCCTCATTGTTTCGAGACAGACAGCTGTTATATTTCTTTCAGACCTTTATATGTAGTTTATTCTTAGTGGTTCGTGAGTATGTGACACCAAATCTTGGGTAGAGGATATTGTTGAGCAGTTCGTATTTATTTTCAGAATTATAAAATTAGACTTTCGCAATTATTGTTGTTGTTATTATTGATGCTATAATTGATAATATAATGGTTTTACTGATGACAATGGTAAGTAAATTGGCTTGCCTAGCTACCACGAGTAGGCGCCATCACGATCCCGATGGTGGGAAACCCGGGTCATGACAATAAACCTCCCAAGTGGCAACTCTGAATATTTTAATAAATGAATCCCATTTTGATTGTCCTTTAATTGGAAAAACTCCTTTTTATTATATCCCTTCACGGGGTGTAGTCAGCGTAAAAAGGAGGTGTGACAGCTCTGGCGATTCTGCTAGGGACAAGAACCCAGAATTTCGGTTCAGGGTTCAAGAATTCGAGATCAGTTAAATTGTTATATTTGGCTTTATTTGATTTTGCTACATGTTCCATGCCTGTGTGCTAAATGTTTTACTGCTTTAATATTTGTTGGATTGTATATAAACTGTTGCGAATCCCTTCCTCTTTCTGAGTCCTCTACATCATGGAGAAGGGTGCACTTCGTGTAGCTTCTCTTCTGTTTAGATTCTTTCCCAATTTAGAACGAGGTTTGGATAAGTTGCTAAGCCGGCAGAGCTTCTGTATCCCTGGTACGCTGCCTCCCCCTCGGCCCGAGTTGTCCGCTCGGGTAAGCTAGGTCTAGATCAATAAACCTAGGGTTTAAACCTAGAAGAACAATAAACTCATGCTGGATCCATAGTAGGACGCTTGTTTGCATCATGTGCATTTGACTTAGGTGACTCAACACAGGGGTTGGGTCCGTCTAGGACAGGTGACCTGAATTGAAATGACCATCCTGATGCATCTTACGTGCTACTTGTATTTATTTGCTCGTCTTCGCATGTTGACCGGCTTGTATATAATGAGTGAAAAATTGTAAAAAATAGCAGTGTTAGGACTAAGTAAGGGTAATCATTTGTTTGAAAAGTAAAACCAATGCCCAACTAGTACTGAAGTGCTGCCGGATTTTAGAAAAATGAAAAAAGAGAAAAAGGAAATTTGAAATTAGAAAGAAATGGTTGTTCAAAAAATAGCTTTGATTTTGGCCAATCGACCCGAACTACGCTGGTTTGATTCTCACCGGATGTAAGATACGTAGGCAACCCTCATCGGGTCCAACCAGCCTTTTGCAAAAAATAGCCAAAAAAATGTCAAAATTTTAATTTTTATCCAATAAAGTGGGGTGACGCCATTCTTGTTGAAAATAAGCCGAATGTCCCCAAAAGGGTGCCAGAAGGCTGTTTTTACAAGAACAGCGACCCTGAATCATTTTAAAACAGTTTGCGGGCACAACCTTAAAATCTCCCTTTCGGAAGTGTTGAAAGGCCGTATTTGTAAAACCGAGTCATCGTTTTCGTAAAGAAAAAGAAAACCAAACTTTGCAAAAATAGCCACTTTGTTTTTTTAAAGTCAAAATAAGCCATTACATGGCCAATTTTCTTTAAATAGTCACAATTGACATTGAAACCTTCTCAGTGTTGCGCAGGCCTGTGGTGATGCCGAGAGATGCCCCACGGGCCCCAGGATTTGAAGCTTTGATGTACTCTTGATCTATTTTTTTTATCATCGAGTCTGTATTTTGTTATTTTGAGTCTGTTTTTGTAATTTTCCTTCAAGAAAAACAATTTAAAACAAAAACAACAAAATTTTGCTTTCATTTTGCAAGAACTATGCTCGGTCTGATTCATGCGGGGTCATGATACGTAGGCAATCCACGTAGGATTCGACCATAACCAAAAGGAAAAGAAAAAAGGGAAAAACAGAGAGGAAAAACCACAAAAAGGCAAAAAGAAAGAAATAGCGGAAAAACAAGAAAGAAAGGAAAGAAAAATCAAGAAACGAAAGAGGAAAAAAAAAGAGAAAGAAGAAAAATAAAAAGAGAGAAAAAGAGAAGAAAACAAAGGAAGAGAAAGATTGCAATTGGAAATAAGGGAAAAAACCGGGATGACACATGCGACCGATCAAAAGTTGTAACCAATATGTTACATGCCATACGCTAACGTGATGGTTTCATTTTGTCATGTCAATCCAGAAAGGTGGTTGGTTTGTGGTTTTAAAGTGGTAACTCCTCCTTATAACACAAGGACAAAAGGCAGTTGGCATCCTGGCAACCCATTCCTACAGCACCCGGTCAAAAAACAAACTGAACATGACAGGCCAAGAATCAGATACCAGTATCGTGGACCCGCCAAAGAGGTAGAAGTGGTAGATGTTAAAGAAATGAAGGAGGATATGTATAAGTTGAGACAGCAGATGGTTGAGATGCATCAGTCCTGGGCTAAGGGTCAGCCGACGCCAGTTTATCCTGCCAATCCAGCATATATCCCACCTTTGGCTCAGTCTCAGGAGCTTCCTCCTACGAATGCATCTTCGCCTTTTCCTTTCTACCAACAGAGTTATAGCACCACCTCCTATCCTCCCCAAGCTCCACCACCCAAACAAAACCCTCCCCCACCAATCACCCCTGTCTTTGTGGCGCCTCCACCTGCCACACTGCAAAGATCTTCCAGTGAGCCCCTGTTTCAAGCTCACGATAGTCAGTACTATCCTTCTGAGCATACAGGTAAAGCTGCTGAGCCATATTCTTGCACTCCTCACCTTGAGCTCCCGGTGGAATCTGACAAGCCACTTAAGGATCCGGAACATGAAGAAATGTTTCGAAAAGTAAAAAGCCTGGAGCAATCCTTTAGGAACATGCGAGGATTGGATGGACAAGTAAGTGTGGCCTACAAGGACTTGTACTTGTTTCCCGACGTCCAATTGCCTGGAGGGTTCAAGTTACCAAAGTTTGATTTGTATGATGCATATAGTGACCCTGTAGCCCACCTAAGGGGATTTTGCAGTAAGATGAGAGGAGCCAGGGGAAGGGATGAGTTATTGATGGCGTACTTCAGCCAAAGTCTAAGTGGCGCAACCTTGGAATGGTACACACGGCAAGATCATGCTTGGCGGTACACTTGGGATGACTTGGAACAAGCATTCGCTTGCCATTTTCTGTACAATCTCGAAATCGTCCCGGACCGTCTTTCACTGACTAAAATCGAGAAGAAGCCTGGGGAAAGTTTCAGGGAGTACGGTTTCCGGTGGAGAGAGCAGGCAGCAAGAGTCGATCCTCCAATGAAAGAGAGCAAGATGGTTGACTACTTCTTGAAGGATTTGGAGCCTACTTACTATGGTCATCTGGTGTTGGAAGTTGGGAAAACTTTTAATGAGGTAGTGAAGATGGGAAGCATGGTGGAAGAAGGTCATAAATCCAACAAAATTATGAGCTATTCTGCAATTAAAGCAACTACCCAGGCCATCCAGACTGGCACTGGAGGGGTATTGGGAAAGAAGAAAAAGGAAGATGTTACAGTAGTGGAGTCGAGAGCAAGGTCCAGGGGTCCATCACCATACTATCACCAACCTCGCCCACATCCCCAAACCTATGCACATACCTCATATGGCCAACCACAACACTACTACCCACCTCCCGTTCCTCACTTCTCACTTCACCACGCCCAAACATACCCTCCACCTCAGGCACACTGGCGTGCACCCACCCCACAGAATACCTACAATACCAAAACACATACCCGCCTCTAAGAACCTACGAAAACCCCAATAGAACCGATTTTCGACCCAACCCTACTGCCAAGAATGATAGGTTGCAAAAGAAGAAGACTTTCACTCCATTAGGAGAATCTTATACCAGCCTGCTCCACAGATTGAGACAGTTGGGCATGTTAAACCCAATTGAACCAAAATTACCAAATCCTCCCCCAAGGAACCTAGACCATTCAGTGAATTGTGAGTAATACTCAGGTGCGACAGGACATGACACGGAGAAATGTTGGCATTTGAAAATGGCTATTCAAGAGCTCATTGATACCCGACGAATCGAAGTGCAGCCTTCGGAGACTCCCAACATCACTCAAAATCCATTACCAACCCATCATGAGACTCACATGATTGAGTTAGTACAGAAGGGAGAATACAAAAGGCCGTCACAAACTGTGATGATGATTAAGGCCAATGAGAATAAAGTAAATGAGAAATTGATCGGTGGAAAGGAATTGGTCACAGTAGAACAAGCAGCCAGCAAACCCGTGATGACAGTAAAACCAGAACCAGGTAAAGTGACGGTACCAGGAGCAGTTTTTAAGCTTGTGGTGGTTGTAAAAGGCGTTCGCACAGAACCGGTTATCATTAAATCGGTGACTCAGTTGCCAGTGGTTAGTGAAAAAGTTGTCCCATTGAATTATGACCGGGTGACTGTAATGTACAAAGGAAAAGAAGTTAAAGAAGAAGTGTGTGAAACTCACGGATTGACTCGATCAGGGAGATGCTTTGCCCCTGATGAATTGAGAAAGGTTAAAGCAACCAAATACAATCCAGCACCAGTAAAGAGGGCCGTAACTGAAGAAGAGGCTGAGGAATTCTTAAAGAAGATGAAGGTGCAAGACTATTCAATTGTGGAGCAGTTGAGGAAAACTCCTGCACAGATCTCATTGTTGTCTTTATTGATCCATTCGGATGAGCACTGCCGGGCGTTGATGAAGATTCTAAATGAATCCCATGTGCCGGATAAGATCTCCGTGAATCATTTGGAGAAGATAGCAAACAAAATTTTCGAGGTCAACAGAGTTACATTTTCTGATGATGAGTTGCCTTTGGAAGGTATGGAGCACAATAGAGCACTTTACCTTACAGTGAAGTGTGAAGATTCTGTAGTTACTCGAGTGTTGAATGACAACGGATCAAGTGCGAATATTTTCCCTCTCTCCACCCTAGAAAAGTTGAAAGTTGATGGTGAAAGAATCCATAAGAATAGCATATGTGTACAGGGATTTGATGGAGGAGGAAAGGACACAGTGAGGGATATTGTGTTGGAGCTAACAATAGGACCAGTTGAATTTACTATGGAGTTCCAAGTGCTTGATGTGGCTGTTTCTTACAATCTCTTATTGGGTCGGCCCTGGATTCATGCCGAAAAAGCAGTGCCGTCTACCTTGCATCAGATTATCAAATTTGAATGGGACCGGCAGGAAATTGTGGTCCATGGGGAGGATAATTATTGTAATGCCATTACGCCTTTCGAGGAAGTTGAGGATGATAAAGGTTCGTGGGTGTACAAGTCTTGGACACAGTATCAGTTGCTAAAATTCCGGAAGGGGAGTGTGTTCCTAAGGAGCTGATCGAGAGGTTCGAAAGGTTGTTTGATGAGGTGAATATGGTGGAGGCAGGCGAAGGTCCAAGCAAAGCTAATGTGCAATTCATGGGGTCCCAGGCAAAGCTTAATAATTGGGAAGCTACTCCTCTTCCTACTCGGAAGGAGTCGTGGTAGTTAGTTTTTGATTTTTCTTTGAGTATTAAATCTAGATTATTTCCAAGGTTGTAATTCGGATTGCTATGTTCCGTCTGTTTGGATGAGTCAAACCTTGTTATCTTACAAATTTTAATGAAATGCAATTTCCTTTCTTTATTCCTGATAGCCTTCATTTTGTTTAGTCTCTTGTACAATCCCTTTTATGCTGGTCTCACTGATGTGTCATGCATGAGGAGTTTCCGGCCTAGTCTTGAAAATCAATGTGAAGTAGTAATACAAGAAATTAAGTGTGATGACGAGGAAGCCTTTGAAGAAATCAGTAAATAATTGAGTCAATTTGAGGAAAAACCCAAGCCTAATTTGAATGAAACAGAAGCAATCAATCTAAGGGATCAGGAGAATGTTCGGGAAACAAAGATAAGTGTCCATTTGGAAGCTCCGCTCATGGAAGAAATAATCAAAGCATTGCTTGAGTACAAAGATGTTTTTGCATGGTCATATGACGATATGCCGGGCTTAAGCACCGATTTGGTGGTCCATAAATTGCCCACTTACCCGGCATGCCCTCCTGTCAAGTAAAAGCTGAGGAAATTTAAAACATATATCAGTGTGAAAATCAAAGAATAGGTCACCAAGCAGTTTGATGCGAAGGTCATTCGGGTCACCCGGTATCCCACCTGGTTAGCTAATGTTGTGCCTGTACCAAAGAAGTATGGAAAGACTAGAGTGTGCGTTGATTACTGTGATCTCAATAAGGCGAGTCCAAAGGACAACTTCCAACTGCAAAACATCCATATATTGATTGACAACTGTGCCAAACATGAGATTGGTTCCTTCGTGGAGTGTTATGCGGGTTATCATCAGATTTTGATGGATGATGAAGATGCGGAAAAGACGGCATTCATCACGCCTTGTGGGACATATTGCTATAGGGTCATGCCATTTGGGTTGAAGAATGCAGGGGCAACATATATGAGAGCAATGACCACCATGTTCCATGATATGATACATCGATAAATTGAGGTCTATAAAGATAATGTGATCATAAAGTCAAGGAAGCAGTGTGACCATGTTAAAGACCTGAGGAAGTTTTTCCAGAGGCTTCACAAGTACAATCGCAAACTTAATCCAGCAAAGTGTGCGTTTGGAGTCCCGTCAGGGAAGCTGTTGGGGTTCTTAGTAAGTCGACGCGGTATTGAGTTAGACCCGTCCAAAATCAAAGCCATACAAGACTTACCACCGCCAAAGAGTAAGAAAAAGGTGATGAGTTTGCTCGGCAGGTTGAATTATATCAGCAGGTTCATTGCCCAGCTTATGACGACTTGCGAGCCTATCTTTAAGCTGCTAAAGAAAGATGCTGCAGTCAGATGGATGGATTAATGTCAGGCAGCATTTGACAAGATTAAAGAGTATTTGGCCAGCCCACCTGTGTTAGTTCTGCCAGAGCCGGGAAGACCCTTGATCCTTTATCTGATAGTTTTAGATAACTCTTTTGGCTGTGTACTGGGGCAGCATGATGTCACGGGAAAGAAAGAGCAGGCTATTTACTACCTCAGCAAGAAGTTCATATCTTATGAGGTAAAATATACTCTGCTTGAAAGAACGTGTTGTGCTTTAACCTGGGTAGCGCAGAAATTGAAACATTACTTGTCATCATATACCACCTATCTTATCTCGCGGTTGGATCCATTAAAGTACATTTTTCAGAATCCCATGACCACAGGGAGTCTCGCAAAGTGGCAAATCTTGCTCACAGAATTTGATATTGTCTACGTGACCTGTACTGCGATGAAAGCGCAAGCAGTGGCTGATTATTTAGCTGAGAATCCAGTTGATGATGAATATGAACCTTTGAAGACATATTTCCCTGATGAGGAGACAATGTATATCGAGGAATCAGAACAAGATGAAAAACCGAGGTAGAAGTTGTTCTTTGATGGGGTTGCCAATGCCAAAGACATTGGGATAGGAGCGGTACTTATTTCTGAGACAGGGCAACACTACCCTATTACAGCTCAGCTTCGTTTCTACTGCACCAATAACATGGCTGAATATGAGGCATGTATCTTGGGTTTGAGGTTGGCTATAGACATGGGTGTCCAGGGGATCTTGGTCATGGGTGACTCGGATCTTTTGGTGCACCAGATTCAAGGAGAATGGGAGACACGAGACTTAAAGCTCATAGCGTATCGGCAATGTTTGCATGAACTTTGTCAACGGTTTTAGTCAATAGATTTCAGACACATTCCAAGGATTCATAATGAAGTTGCTGACGCTTTGGCTACTTTGGCGTCGATGTTGCATCATCCAGATAAAGCTTATGTGGACCCGTTGCAGATTCAGGTCTGAGATCATCATGCCTATTGTAATATGGTGGAAGAAGAGCTTGATGGTGAGCCATGGTTTCATGATATCAAAGAATACCTCAGAACGGGAGTATATTCGACACAGGCCACGGGGGATCAAAAGAGAGCCATTAGATGCTTGGCAAGCGGATTTTTCTTCAGTGGAGGAGTGTTGTAAAAAAGAACTCCGGATCTTGGTTTATTGAAGTGCATGGATGCTAAACAGGCTACAATTATCATGACCGATGTACATGCGGGAGTTTGTGGACCTCACATGAGTGGATATATATTGGCAAAGAAGATTCCCCGAGCAGGTTATTATTGGCTTACTATAGAACGGGGTTGTATTAGTTTCATGCGCAAGTGTCATCAATGCCAGGTAGACGGAGATTTGATCCATTCTCCACCTTCTGAGTTGCATACAATGTCGGCACCATGGCCCTTCGTTGCTTGGGGGATGGATGTCATTGGGCCAATTGAGCCAGCAGCGTCTAATGGGCACAGGTTTATTCTAGTAGCCATTGATTACTTCACTAAGTGGGTTGAAGCAAAAACTTTCAAATCAGTGACCAAGAAGGCAGTGGTCGATTTTGTGCATTCAAATATCATTTGTCGATTCGGAATCCCGAAGGTTATTATCACATACAATGGTTCCAATCTCAACAGCCATCTGATGGCGGAAACATTCAGCTGTTTAAGATCATGCACCGCAATTCCACCCCATATCATCCTAAGGCGAATGGATCGGTCGAGGAAGCCAACAATAACATCAAGAAGATACTTCGGAAAATGGTAGAAGGATCCAGGCAATGGCATGAGAAGTTACCTTTTGCTCTGTTAGGATATCACACTACTGTTCGAACTTCAGTAGGGGCAACTCCTTATTCACTAGTATATGGTACGGAGGCGGTGATACCTGCAGAGGTTGAAATACCTTCCCTTCGGATTATTGCCGAAGAGGAAATTGATGATGATGAGTGGGTCAAAGCCCGTTTGGAACAATTGAGCCTGATTGATAAAAAGAGATTGGCAGCAATATGTCATGGACAGTTATACCAACAGAGAATGGCAAGAGCATATAACAAGAAAGTGCGTCCGCGGAAGTTTGAAGTAGGGCAATTGGTGTTGAGGCGTATCTTACCTCACTGGGCTGAGGCAAAAGCAAAGTTCGCCCCCAACTGGTAGGGGCCATTTGTTGTAACCCGAGTGTTGTCCAATGGTGCATTGTATCTAACAGATGTGGAAGGGAAATGTGTAGAAATGGCTATCAACTCTGATGCAGTCAAGCGATACTATGTATGATTTCTTTATCTTTATGTACCTAATTGTATTTGGCATGTTTCTAGATTGAAATGACGAAGGCATTTTGTTTTGCTATCCAAATACTTTATCCTTTGTTATTCCTTTGAGCCTTATTCTATTTTCTTCTGTACCCCTCTTTCAGAATCAATGACAAACGCGAAAACTCGAGCGGGGAAAGGAAGTGGAGAAACAAGAGAAAAACAACAAAAAAGAAAAGAATAGAAAAGAAAAAGAAAAGAAAAGAAAAAGAAGAGAAAAGAAAAAGAAAAGAAAAAGGAAAAGAAAAGAAAAAGAAAAAGAAAAAGAAAAAAAAAGAAAAGAAAAGAAAAGCGAAAAGAAGGAAAAGAGAAAAAATGAAAAGAAAAGGAAAAGTGGAAAAAGGAAAGATCACAACAACGAACAAATTTTATGGCCTGAACTACGTTTGACTTGATCCCAAAAGGGTACGTAGGCAGCCTCTCTTTGAGGTTCGGTCACAACAAAATAAAAGTCCAAAAGTCCCCAAGAAAGAAACTGGGGCAGAAGTTGTGGTTGTTGCGAGAACTATGATTCCGAAAGTTGTAATTTCGAACCTATGTTGAATTATTTTGAGCCTCTATACCCTTCTTTCTAAAACCCAACCAAAAGCCACATTACGGTCCAAAGAAAGACTTTCCGATCAGTTTTCAAGAAATGCTAATACGAGCAGGTAAAGTGATTCATGTTGGGGACAACACTCTGGTATCAGAAGGAAAATGATGAAAATGAGAGAGTCTTATTGGTGAAAACCCTCACGGGCACCATAAGGTGACGTGAGTTAAGAGAAATAAAAAATGAGAGAGTCTTATTGGTGAAAACTCTCACGGGCACCATAAGGCGGCATGAGTTGAGAGAATTAAAAATGAGAGAGTCTTATTGGTGAAAACCCTCACGGGAACCGTAAGGCGAAGTGAGTTTGAGAGATATAAAAAATGAGAGAGTCTTATTTGTGAAAACCCTCATGGGCATCGTAAGGCGAAAGTGAGTTTTCAGATGGGCAAATGAAAGAAGTATGTGGTTGAAAGGTACTCGAAACATGGCAAGATAAGCAAGGTTTGGGTTTTGGTGAAAGTCAGGTTTTGAAAGTATGGAACAGCAAATGTGGCAATTGAAAGTTGATTGGTTGGACAGACTAGGCTAGTTAATCCAAAATGCATGGCACGATCAAGGGTACCAGCCGTTCCACTCAGATAAGTCCTATCCTTTTTCTCTTCATTACAAACCATTCATTTTCAGAGTCTTTCTATCCTTAACCTTTGAGGTCATTGCATTTCATTTTCTTGAAGTCTGTCTATAAGATGTTTCAGTGCCAGTTCTATTAAAAAAAAAGGATGTCAAGGCTAACTACCAGCTTCCCAGTTATATGGCACAATAGGGTTGGAACATATCAAAAGAAAGTAAGGCATGAAGGACCAATGGAAATCCCATCAATGGGGTAATCAGATAACTGTGGAGGAAAAACAAAGTTTCAAGAAAAGGGGTCAGAAACACAAAACAGCAATACGAGATAGAACATTTAGGTCATCAAAGTTAGAAGGTTGAAAGTCAGTCAGGAAGTTGGAGCAAAGCCAGAAGAAGGAATATACCAAACAAGAATGCCAACAGCTAACCACATTTTAAACTAACAAGATTTTTCTTTGATTGAAACAGGGGCAGAAGTTTCGGAGAAACCCTCCGTAAGGAAAAGCAGCACCCAAACAGGTATGATTGGAAATTCTTAGGACCCTCCTGGAAAATAGGACTTAGTTTAAATTTCAAAACAATCACGAGAAACATAACTTAGCATAAATGTACACCAAAGGAATATAAGTTTGTTTTAAAGTTTGCATGATTAAAATAGGTTTCAATTAAGAGTTTTCAAGACCCTCCTGGATAATGGGACGTAGTTTTAAGGTCAGTCTAGATAACAAGATATAGTGGAAGTCGTACCTTTAGTAGATATAACTTAGATTAAAATTGTTTTTAAATAGAAGTTGCCAGGACCCTCCTGGATAATGGGGAGTGTTAAGACCTCTTTGATAACAATGTAGTGGAAGTAATACCTTTGACTTAGGTTCGTAATTGTTAGGAGTTGTCAGGACCTCCCTGAATAATAGGACTTAGCTTTCAGATTCTTATAATAGTTGGTAAAATAGTTCAGTTTCAAATTCTTATAATAGTTAGAAATATAATTCAGTTTAACACTCATCCATGTGCCCAGCCATCAAATTGGGGCAGAAAATTTTTCTTTGTTTGTCTATTTTGTTGCAAGCAGGAGCCCACCTGGAGAACAAGGGAATACTTTTTAAAATTAGCAAGCAGGAGCCCACCTGGACAACAAGGGAATATTTTTCAAATTCAGCAATCAGGAGCCCACCTGGAGAACAAGAGAATACATTTCAAGCGCAGCAGTCAGGCACCCACCTGGAGAACAAGGGAAGTATAATGCAAATTTTATCTTTCAAGTTTTAATCTTTGGTAACATAACGCGCCCAGTCATCAGACTGGGGTAGAAAATTTTCTTTGTTTGTCTATTTTTGTTGCAATCAGGAGCCCACCTTGAGAACAAGGGAATACTTTTCAAGCATTGCAAGCAGGAGCCCACCTGGAGAACAAGGGAATACTTTTCAAAATCAGCAAGCAGGAGCCCACCTGGAGAACAAGGGAATATTTTTCAAATTCAGCAAGCAGGAGCCCACCTGGAGAATAAGGGAATACATTTCAAGCTTCAGCAGTCAGGCGCCCACCTGGAGAACAAGGGAAGTACAATTAAAATTTTATCTTTCAATTTTTTATATTTGATAACAATGCTGTACCCAGCCATCAAACTGGGGCAGAAAATTTTCTTTGTTTGTCTATTTTGTTGCAAGCAGGAGCCCACCTAGAGAACAAGGGAATACTTTTAAAAATCAGCAAGCAGGAGCCCACCTGGAGAACAAGGGAATACTTTTCAAAATCAGCAAGCAGGAGCTCACCTGGAGAACAAGGGAATATGTTTCAAATTTAGCAAGCAGGAGCCCACTTGGAGAACAAGGGAATACTTTTCAAGCATCGCCATCAGGAGCCCACCTGGAGAACAAGGGAATACATTTCAAGTTCAGCAGTCAGGCGCCCACCTGGAGAACAAGGGAAGTATAATTCAAATTTTAGCTTTTAATTTTTTAATATTTGATAACATGTTGTACCTAGCCACCAAACTGGGGCAGAAAATTTTCTTTGTTTGTCTATTTTGTTGCAAGCAGGAGCCCACCTGGAGAACAAGGAAATACTTTTCAAAATCATTAAGCAGGATCCCACATGGAGAACAAGGGAATATTTTTCAAATTAAGCAAGCAGGAGCCCACCTGGAGAATAAGGGAATACTTTTCAAGTATCGCAGTCAGGAGCCCACCTGGAAAACAAGGGAATACTTTTCAAGCGTCAGCAACCAGGAGCCCACCTGGAAAATGGACACATATTTCAAATGGCAGCAATCAAGCATCATTCAAAGGAATGGCAAAACATCGCCAATCACAATTCAAGGCAACAACAAGAATCCCATCGGAAGAATACAAGATACAAGTTCAAGGCAACACAAGAGCAAGTTTGAAGACATAGATAGGATCTTTTGTAACTCATAGATCATAGCATAGGCTAACTTCTTTTGTTTTACCACGGTGTAATAAGGAGGTCAGCGAGCAGTAGCAGCAGCAACAACAATGAAATCACAGTTCCTGGTAGTCCCAGCTACCAGACACTCCCGAACTACACGGGCCTGATTCCTGTTTAGCCCAGGATATGTAGGCAACCTCTGAAGCAGGGTGCGGTCAGCTCTTTCAAAAATGTTTCACACGAAATATCTGAATGGGCAAAAATCGCTCATTTCCGCTCACTTGTCTTTGCAGGAAAACTCTTCGTGTTTCTGGGAAAAGAGGGGCAGCTGTGAGCACGTGATTTTTGCCCTAAGCAAACTATTCCAAAAGTTTCAAATAAAATAATTTCTTTATTATTTTACAATTTTTGTGAATTTTGGTGAATTTTGTGTTAATTGGTTGCATGATAATTCATATGAAAATACAAAAATATGCATTTGCATTTAGGGATTTAATTTCACATTTTAGTATTAACTAGTATTAATTTGTTTTAGAACAAAATAGGAGGAAAATAACAGAAATAATATTTTTTATCATTTTTAGTTTAAATTTATATTAGGTTGAATTTAAATTAGGAATTACTATAATTGAAAATTAGGAAATATAATTGTTAGAGTCAATTTGATTTTGGCTTTTAGTTTAGCATCTAATAAAATCAAAAAATCAGAAAATACAAAATAAAAAAAAAATTGAATAAAAAGAAAAGAGGGCTGTTGAATTGAGCCCAATGTAGAAGTCACCCGCCCAGGCCCAAAATTAAATCAACCCCAAGCCTAATCCCAATTGTTACCCAACCCTGCCCGGTCCAGCCTTAACCCTCTTAAAACGACGATGTTTAGTCGTAACTAAATCTGAGCCATCCAATCTCCTAGATCCAATGTTCGAGGCTATATCTCCATGATAAATAAAATTGTCCAAAACATATGCATAACCCTAATGATAAAAGTTATCCTCCTCGTACAAACTCACCACCCTTGCCGGAACCCTGGCGCTGGCAAACGTTACCACCTCCGTTGCCTCCTAAAATAACACCCAAAACTCCTTTTTTCACCCTCTTTACGAATATGCAAATGGTTTCCTTCGAATCCACCTAGAAAGCCTCGAATCTCCGTTCAAAGATCGCCGGCCATGATACAGGTTATGCCAAACGGCCCCAAATTTACACCACTGTACCGCCCAAGCTTCCTCTACACAACCCCATAGCCTCTTCCTTCAAATCTCGCCGGAATTGTTCGAATATAGATTTGAACTTTTCCGGCGAAACCCTAACTTCTTCAAACTCTTCCAAATTAACACCACATCGTCACCTCGCATCCCTCATACAGAATCAAGTGTCAGTGATGTTCAAATGTCACAGGAATTGCTCGAATGCCAAAATTGACCGGCATCAGAACCTCGAGTTATAGTGAGTTTTGCTCATCTTTAATTTTTGTTTCTTTTTCTTGTCTTCTCATGATTCTGTGTATTAGGTTCGTATAGGTGCTCCATGATTAATTGTTAGTATAAATTTTAATTAGTATAGGCATTAGTTTCTTATTTAGTGCTTTAGGTTTAGTCTTAATTGTTAGTTATCCGTTTTTAGTTAATAAAATTTCTCTGTGTTAGATAAATTTTTTTTAAGATAGTTAATTCTGCTCTAGTCTTCATTTTTAATTATATTTTGTTTATTTGGTTTAATCTGTTTCTTGGGTTCAGTTAGTCGATCTATATGTGTTGACTGCTACTTGAAATTAGTTAATTGATTGTAGTTCATTGTTAGATTTAATATCATTAATTGTAGTTCATTGTTAGATTTAATATCATGTTTAGTGAAATTGTCTAGTTAGTTTAATTTTAGGGAATTGGTTATAGCTGATAGCTAATTAGGATAAAAGGGGGCTGGGGTTCTAGCTAGGGTAATTCTGAATGGTGGATGGGGGTATTTTAGGGATAAAAAAGGGCATGTTTTGCCAAAATAGCAATTTTAGAATTTAAATAAGGGTAATATAGACTTTTAGATAAGAAAAACCCTGCAGTAACATAAATTAGAAACTTCTAGATAGGGGTTCAAGCTAGATTTTAGAAAATTTAGGGTAGTTACTTGTAGCACAAGTTAAAAACTGAACGACCAAAGCTAAAAATAAATAGGGATTATAAAGAAAACTGAAAATCTGATTGAGGCCCCTAGTTTTGCCTATAAAATGGCATTAACATGCCTTTATTTACAAGTTTTGAAGCCTTAAAAATTCCCCCCAAAAACTTCCCTTTCAATTTCAGATCTGATTTTTGAAATTCAAACATTCAAAAAATCCAAAAAACAATAAAAATCAGTACAAAATCCAAAAATATCACGGTTACATTGATTTTAAGATAAAAAATAGTTCAACTGCTCTGTTTCTGTTCTGTACTTGGCTATTCAAAGCCTCTGAAATTGTAAGTGTTCATTTGGAGTGAGTTTTTGGTCGTTTTGATTGCTGAAGAAGTGATGTATGTCTTGGATCAAACTTTGATTGCATTTGAGTGTGTTCGAAAAATTTTGTGGTTAATTGGATGGGTTTTGGAATTTTCCTGAGTTGCTGGTTTCATTTGCTGAGTTCTGCTTACTGCTGTTGCTGATTCTCTAATTTTTTGATGTGATTCCTCACTTGTTTACATCCTATTCTCCAGGTACATATCCTATATCTCTTGGATTTTGGAATGGGATGAAGTGATGCTCGTTTTTCCTGTTTAATTCCTTACATAATTGTAATTAATTTCAGCACTTTAGCATATATCAACGTGTAATTGATTGAGGACTGTTCATTAGTGTCATGACTATTGGTATTACAATATTTGTATGAAGTAGCATTGTTATAGTTTGTATGAGTGTTGAAATCCACTTCAGACTTATATGAGTGATACAATACAATACTGATTATGACTTCACAACTGTAGTTTGGTTATTATGTCAACCTCAGGCTTGCTTTTTGGATTGAGATGTTGCCCCGACTGTAGGAAGTTTTATGTCATATTTATACGTACTATTAGTAATACTGATAACGTTTAATTATCCCGTTAATATGAAGTTTAAGAAAACAGGTTCAGAATAATTTTATATTTTTCGTCCACTTCTAAGTAGCTCATGATAAAATCGAAATGGACTAGTAATTGATTTCCAATCATGTTAATTTCGTCATTTGAATGTATCACATGCTTGTAGGAGTTCAGTAATTTAGAATCAAATTGATAGTTGAGTTTGAAGTTGAAGTTTTCTTTGGTGTGTTATTTCAATTAACGTGCTCAGTTGCATGAACCTTGTCGATAATTTTGTTTGGGCTTGTTCACGAGCCCAAGATTGACAGCCTACATTGAGACCATTAAGTCTCTATTTAGACTCTTCGATTCTGATTGGGCCTGTGCAAGGGCCCATGATGGGCTAACATTGTCAAATTGGACTAAATCCAGTCGAATAGCTATGCATTGGTGAGTTTTTGCATTTCCAAATTATGTTATTGGGCCAGACCTTTAAGGCCCCAAAATCTCCATAAATCAAAAATCATTAAAATTATATTAAGAGTATAGGGAATTAATTTACAAATATAAAATTAAATTTCAAATTAGGTAGCGGGTTCAATCTAAAAGGATCTTCCCTTTTATTTGAATGCGGACTTAAATTCGGAGTCCGAATTTATATTTGTGAATTAATTGGCCTTTTAGAGACAAATGATAAATGGAAAATTTTAGTTTGCTTTAGGTTGGTCTTTTAATTATAAAAATGAGACGAGCCTCGCCAAATCAAATATACAATTGCGGGGCCATCATTAATTACTTAATAAAAATACATAGAAATTCGGGACAGGCCGTTTAGCAAATTTCACGGCCTTCCCAAAAGTAAATAATACGTTAGTCGCTTTAGGCACGCTTTTAAAATTTTACCTTCCTAAATACGGGTGTGCATTTCTTGCAACCCAAATCCAAATCCAAAAATGTTGAATAGGAATGTGTCGAGGATCCGGGTGCATTTCTTGTGACGTGATCTGAAAACACGTTCTTAAACGACGTTCACTTTTCTTAAATAAAATAATAATTGACAAAAGCGGTAAATAACTTTAAAATTGCACTGTAGGTTTAACATGTAGTAAAATCAGATTATAGCCAAATATAGCAGTTGAGCGACCGTGCTAGAACCACGGAAATCGAGAGTGCCTAACCCCTTCTCCCGGGTTAACAGAATTTCTTACCGGGATTTCTGGTTCGCGACTGTTAAACAGAGTCAAACCCTTTCCTTGATTCAGGATTCAAACCGGTGACTTGGGACACCATAAACCTCCCTAGTGGCGACTCTGAATCTTTTAATAAATGAATCTCGTTTCGATTGTCCTTTAATTGAAAAAACTCCTTTTTGTTATATCCCTTCACGGGGTGTAGTCAGCGTAAAAAGGTGTGATACTCATGCCATCCTTCATTTGCATACAATGATCTGGAGGAAACCAAGGATTGTCGGAAACCGGGTAAATCACTACTTCCTGCATCACATCATCTAACCCGCGTTCATGCTCCAAAAATGCTTTTCCATCATCCTTCAAGAATTTTGAGAATATATCGGGCTCAGAGAGTGTGAGGTAGAGGTGTGGAACAACTTGTTCCGATTCCAACACCAGTGGCTCCTCAACTGTTGGCTTTGCTAGTGTAGATTCCGGGTTGTCAATATTCGAAGACATCTTATTGGGCCTGCAAAATTCCATATCATGTAAAGCATCTATGCACATCACTCGACTTGCATCATCATTGATATCCCGATTTAGAGGAATGGTCATAAGAGGGTCTTCAACATTAAGCACAGCACTTGTCTCATCCATTATCACAGCTGTGACAATGTCAACAAATTAGCACACCTCGGTGCTATTCGATTTCCTCATAGATTTGCACACAGGGAAAACCAATTTCTCATCTCCCACATGAACTGTCAACTCCCCTACTTCCACATCAAGCAACGCCTTCCCCATATCTAGGAAAGGTCTTCCAAGAATGATTGGCCCTTCAAAATCCACCTCGCAGTCCAATATCACAAAATCCGCTAGCAATATGAATTTATCAACACGAACAAGAACATCATCGATTAAGCCCAAGGGGAGCTTCATTGATTGGTCCGCCATTTAGAGTCGCATTGATGTTGCACGAGGTTTTCCAATCCCCAAGGTCTTGAAAACCGAATATGGCATCAAGTTTATGCTAGCCCCCAAGTCACAAAGGGCCTTGACGAAATCCGCACTTCCTATAGTACACGGGATTGTGAAAGCTCTGGGATCCGCATGTTTTGGGGCCATAGAGTGAACTATAGAACTCACTTGATGCGTCATTGGTATTGTTTCACATTCCATAGACCTGTTCTAAGTTACCAACTCTCTCATAAATTTGACATACCCCGGCATTTGCTCAAGTGCTTCTACCAAGGGTACATTGATTGTAAGACTCTTCATCATGTCTATGAACTTTTTGCACTGGTGATCACTCTTGTTCTTAGCTAACCATTGAGGATATGGTGGAGGTGGCCTAGGCAAAGGTGCCTTGGCTTTGGGCACCACCGGCTCAGGTATATCAATAATGTGTTCCCTAGATGGGTTCACGGCATCTTGAGTCTCTTCCCGGGCCTCCTCATCAATATCAATCTGCACATCATTGTTTGCACTTGTTTCAACCACATCTTCCACACTCAAAGGAGAATTATCACCCTACAACTCAACATCTTCATTCACAACTTGCTTTTCTCTTGAGGCATGCACATCACTGCCTATTCCGCTTCTCGTAGTAACCGCCATCACTTGATTGGTGTTTCTGCCCTTCAGGTTCACCACCGTGTCACTCGCTAGAGCACCCTTTGGGCGAGTATTCAAAGCTTCAGAAGTTTGGCCTATTTGAACCTCCACGTTCCGGATAGATGTATTATGAGAAGCCAATTTTGCATCGGAGTCGTGGTTCTTTTTCATTATTTGCTCAAACATATTTTCTATTCTACCCAAATCACTTCCGGATGAACTCGGACCTTGAGAAGGAAAAGGAGGTGGAATGTTTAGTTGTTGATACATGGGAGGCCGTTGAAATCCTTGCCCCTGATTGTCACGGTTTCCGCCATTATTCCACCCTCCTAGATTGTAGTTGTTGTTCCAATTGTTATTGTTCCCATTCCAATTTCCACCATTGTTACCTGGATTCCCCCCATTGTTGTTTTGATTGTTCCCATTCCAATTTCCAGCACTTTGTTGTTGATTGTTATTATTCCAATTTCCTCCGCCTTGTTGATTGCCCCAAGTTTCTTGGGGACGCCATTGTTGATTCCCTTGATTTCCTTTATTCCCTTGGTAGTTATTGAGATATTGACACTCATAACTTTGCTCATCATAGCACTCATTTGATAACCACCACTATCATTATTGTTGTCAAATTGCTCACAATTACCTTGTTGCTATTGTTTCCCCCTTTGCTTTCTTTTTAACATAGACACATTTTCCATTGCATTGATTTGGCGCGAGTTTTGAACTTGTGGCAATTGCTCCTTCGCCAACTGATTCATTGTTGTTGTAAGCTCTGCAATAGCTTGGTCGTGATCATGCAATTCCTTGTGCAAATGGATGACCGTGGGGTCACCTTGGGGCACATTTGCTCGTCTTTGCCGCGTCGAAGAGGTTTCAGCCATTTCATTAAGTACATCACATGCCTCTTGGTAAGAAAGTTTCATGAAGTTCCCTCTGGCTAGTTGGTTCACAATGCACTTATTCATGGTGTTGATGCCCCTATAAAACGTTTGTTGGATCATTGCTTCTGTCATGTCATTATTATGGCACTCCTTCACTATTGTTCTATATCTTTCCCATATCTTATGCAAGGGTTCCGTTGGCTCTTGTTTAAAAGCTAGAATTTCATCTCGAAGAGCCGCCATATGGCTTGGAGAAAAGAACTTGGCAATGAATTTGTCCTCCAATTCGTCCCATATGGTAATAGAATGATTTGGTTGCCATTCTAACCATTCCAATGCTTTACCCTAAAGAGAGAATGGGTAAATCCTTAATCTCAACGCATCCTCAGACACGTTTGTTTATTTACTCCCCCAGCAAGTATCTACGAACCCCTTCAAGTGCTTGTAAGCATTTTGGTCGGAGGCGCCCGTAAATTACCCTCTTTGCTCGAGCAAAGTCAACATAACATTGGTGATTTGAAAATTCCCTCGCCCGGATTTGGGGAGGAAATTTGGCACTAGCATAACCCTAGTTTGGAAGGACTCTTGGGGCCACTCTTGGCGGTGGCGGAGAAGGGTCTGGGATTTGGTCATTCGGATTTGCATTGGCATTTCTACCTATCCTTGGTACTTGAGGTACTGGAAGCTCATCTTGATCAACATATTTAACCTCCTCCCCCGCCAAGGCATTTCCAAGAGGATCATTTCCGTTTAGAGCCATTTGTACCTGATAGATCGACACAAACAAAATCAGTAAACAAGAAGGAAAGAGAAGCAAAAACACAAAACTAGCTACACAGATAGTCAACACCGTAAGCTCCCCGGCAACGGTGCCAAAAAGTGATCGCAGACGTCTCAATACTACACTAAGGTAGAAAGAGTGGGTAGCAATAGCTTTTACCCGAATAGTGGTTCAGGATCGATTTTCCACAGGGAGCTAGTAATGGAGTTGGATTTTCTATCTAGCCTAGAATTGCAGTTCTGCTTCTAATATCACTTCAAACATTTTTGGTTTTTCTTTTTAAACTACCATTTTAAAAACTTATGATTAAACTAAATTATGCTAAGATAATATCGCTAAGTTGTATTAAGTATGGAGAAAAGCACTAGGGTCGTGACATTACCTAGGTGGCTAGCTAACAGGTAGAAGTTACTAAGGGGAGATTGATATATTTGGGGATTATGCTATAACCACTGCTCAATTGCACTCATTCTCACACATCTCGGTAGAGAAAACAATTTTCCCAATTGACTCTCTCGAGACCAATTGGGCAGGCCAATTTGACCAAGCAACTAGGGTTCAAGTAGGGTAGTTACTCTCTCGAGATTTAACCCGTTAATTGGGACTACCATTCTCATGGGTCCATCCCAATTCCTTGTTGGGTCAACTTTAGGGTCATAAACTCTCTTTCTCAAGAAGAGTTAAACCCACTAAGCTTGAATTCATGTTTGCAGCCACAAATCCTAGATTGAAACACAATTAACCCAAATAACAAACACCCAATCTCAATCTCACCCTAGAATACAACACCCATTAACTACCCACACTAGGGTTGAGCCACAAACCTAGCTAATGGGTTTAGCTAGACATAATTAAAGAAGAAACAGAAGAAATAGATGATGAATTAAACATATTGATTGATTAGTAATGAGAATCTATGATATTGAAGAATAAAAATGCCAAATTGGCTTCAAAATACGTCTCACGAGAGCAGCTTTTGTTCACAACATAAAACATAACCTAAAAATGGTAAATTGTTCTATTTATACCGGGCTAGAAAAATTGGACAAAAATACCCCTGTTGGGTCAGCGTGGCCGCGTCAGCTCCTTTTACTCCAAAATATCGTCTCTGAAGTTGGGAATTGCGGACCGCAAAAAAGTCTAGCGCGGTCGCGGTGGAAGTAGGCGCGGACCGCGCAATAAGGCGGTACGGCCACGTGGCTTGACTTGGCCAAAACCCCAGTTCTCTGATTCTCATTCACGCGGACCGCCCTGATATGCAGTGCGGCCGCATGGGACTTTGGCCTGCATTGGTAGCTCTGAACATCACTGGCGCGAATTGCAACAACAAATACCCATTCTCTGAATCTCCTAGCGCGGCCGTGTGACATATCAGTGTGGTCCGTGCTAAGCCTTCCTGTTCCTCAACTTCATTTGGCCTTTGACACTTGAGCAGGTTTCACTCCGTTCTTTGCCGATCTTTGACATTTGTCACCTTGTCGCTCAAACTTGCAATCAAGCACAACTTGTAAGTATTTTAGGACTATTTTGTAGCAATTTGTAACAAAAGCAATAGCAAGTAGGGGTATAATCATCGTAAAATCCTAACTTATCAGAGAGCCTATGATAATGCCATCATTGTCCAAGAATATATCACACACTTCAGAAAAATGAAGGGGAAAAGTGGCAACATGATCCTAAAAATAGACCTAGAGAATGCCTTTGATAGGCTTGAATGGTCCTTTATTAGAGATACTCTAGCTGCTTTCCATTTTCCCCAAGGCTTATCCAAGATAATCATGTCCTCCATCAGTACATCATCCATTTCCATTCTTGTCAATGGGGGAAAAACAGAGTCTTTCAAACCTTTAAGAGGCATTAGGCAGGGAGACCCTACCTATTCATTATGTGCATGGAAAGACTATCAAGATCTATTGATAAATCAGTCCTACATGACCAATGGCATCCCATAAATATAAATAGGTCTGCACCAAAAATATCCCACCTCTTCTTTGCGGATGACCTAACCCTCTTTGCTAAAGCAAATGACAGGAACTGCAATACCATCCTTTCAATATTACAGAACTTCAATGAGCAGTCAGGAAAGAAAATCAACCTCACCAAATCAAGAGCCATGTTTTCTTCAAACTTTCCACCGGATGCCATATAGAACCTCTCCAACTATTTGTCCATCAGGCACACAACATCCTTTGGGAAATACCTTGGATTCCCTATTCTTCACAAAAAACAAACATCTACAGACTTTCAATTCATCATTGATAACATGAAATCCAAGCTGGCTAGTTGGAAAACCAATTGCCTCAATATGGCTGGGAGAACAGTCCTGGCCAAATCTTAATTGAACAACATTCCAAGCCATGTTATGCAATACATCAAATTTCCCACTAGAATTACCAATCAGATTGATAAAATACAAAGAAACTTTCTTTGGGGCACCACCCCTGAAAGGAAGAAGTTACATCTGATCAGGTGGGAGGTGGTCACTAAGACCAAGTATGAGGGGGGCTAGGGCTCCAAAAAGCTATTATAAAGAACAAATCTTCCCTTATAAATCTTGCATGGAGGACCTATAAGAATACAAATAGTCTATGGGATAGAGTTCTAATCCACAAACATTGCAACATATCTAATAATTCCAGATCAGTTAGGCATTTCGACACTGCAGACACCCAAAATCTCCAATCAAGCAGGGCATCTATAACGATCTGACCGGTCGCTTTGAGCTGTTGCACTTTGCTCGCCAGTTCTCGGGAATGACTTGACCCTATGATGTAGTATGACTTATGTAAATCATTGGTTTTAGTTTTTAGGGTAATCAGAATTAATTTAGAAGCACAGTTCTGAGTTGAAGCTTAAGATTTGAAAGGTTTGACCAAGATTTGACTTGTCGGTAGATGATCTCGGATCGGGATTTTTATGATTTGGTTAGATCGGTTAGGTGATTTGGGACTTAGGAGCATGATTGGAATATGATTTAGAGGTCTGTGGAAGGTTTAGGCTTGAATTGGTGAAATTGGAATTTTGATGATTTCCGGTTGATAGGCGAGATTTTGATATAGTGTTCGGAATGGAATTTCGGGAGTTGCAGTAGCTCCGATGTGTCATTTGGGATGTGTGTGAAAAATACCAGGTCATACGGACTTGGTTTGTTATACTTTTTGATCCAAAGTATAATTCAGAAGATTTTAGAACTTTAGGCTTGAATTCGATGTGATTTGATGGATTCGATGTTGTTTGAGGTGTTTCAAAGATTAGTACAAGTTTGGGTAGTGGTATATGGCTGGTTTGTGCATTTGCTTAAGGTCTCGGGGGCCTCGAGGTGATTTCGCATGGTTGGCGGAAGGTTTGAAGTTGATATGGGACAGTTGAAGCATATTGTTGCTATCATAACCACACCTGTGGTTAGGAGGCCATAGGTGCGATGATCGTAGAAGTGGTAGGAAGCCGCATATACATCCAAGAGGAAGTTCTTCGGGAACCGCAGAAGCGGTAAAGTGGGCGCACCTGCGGTAACGCATGTGCGAGTTTTTAACTGTAGATGCGGGTATGGTCATTTTAGTGAAAAATCGCAAATGCAGTGTAATAGTAGAAAAAGCAGGGCCACAAAAGAGGCAAAAGGACCGCAGGTGCGAAAATACCTGGGTCAAAAAGTATAAAAAGGTTTGCTTCGCGATTTCGAGTGGATTTTCACCATATTTCATTCGAGGGAGCCTTTGAAGAGCTAATTGAAGAGGAAGCCAAAGGTTAATCTCGTAGAGGTAAGATTTTTGACTTCATAACTCATTTATATGTGACTAATGACTTAATTAGTGGTTAAATTTTAGGAAAAATCAGTGCAAAATTGGGTAATTAGGGCTTGAGATTAAGAGACCTTTGAGTGGAAATTTGAGGAGCCATTTGAGGTCCGATGTTGATGTTCTTGTATATATAGACTCGTGGGAGGATGAGCATTCTATTGATGTTAATTTTGTCAGAATCTGAGTCGTGGGCCTAGGTGAGGGTTTGAGCGATTTCGGGATTTTGATGTAAATTGGATATTTTTGAGTGGGCTTTGTTCCCCTTGCATATTTTAATGGTTATGTACAGATTGTGGCTAGATTTGGAGCATCCGGAGGTTGATTCGTGAGGGAAAAGGCATCAGGGGCTAGAGTTTGGACCAGATCAAGGTGAGTAATAATTGTAAATGTTGTCCTAAGGGTATGAAACCCCGAATTGCACATCGTGGTGCTATATTGAGGTGACGCACATGCTAGATAACGAGTGTGTTCTCGTGAACTGTTGGGGATTGTAATTTATTCCATCCCGAATGATTGTTTTACCGCGTATTTGATTTAAACTATTTGCTATCACTATGTTTTGGATGAATGCCATGTTTGGGCCTAGTGACAACTATTTGGACCCTTAGAGGATTTTTACAGATATTTCCTCACTATTTTGTCTCTGTACTTGTACTGGCTCATCTTATATACTATTGTTTTCATAACTCAGCCATGTTTACTCTGTTTTAATACATTAAATGATAATTGGGTTGAGCATCATCTTTTACTGTCGCTCGAGTGGCTTATGAGATTCTGACTAAGTAAGGTCGAGGGCCTGTGTTGTGAGGATACACTGATTATGATTATGAGGCAGAGAGCCTGAGATTTGTACGCCACGAGGTGGCTTGTTGATATGAGGCCGAGAGCCGAGTGATGATGCCATGAGATGGCTTGATATTACGCTTTGGCCGCAAGGGGCCCCTCTAGGAGTCTGCACACCTCTAATGAGCACGGGT
This sequence comes from Nicotiana glauca, assembly GCA_026770625.1. Taxonomy (NCBI): domain Eukaryota; kingdom Viridiplantae; phylum Streptophyta; class Magnoliopsida; order Solanales; family Solanaceae; genus Nicotiana; species Nicotiana glauca. The sequence goes on from MU766656.1 coordinate 192,065, forward strand.
ACCCATTGTGATGTGAGATATAGCCCGAGGGGCTGGTGTTGTTCCATGTTGTTGCCCGAAGGGCTGTATCTGTTGGTATTGTGCCCGAGGGGCGGATTATCTGTGCTTATCTATTCTATCTACTTTACGTTCAATTGCTTAACAGTTAAAAAGGCATTTTAAAGAAGCTTAAACTGAGCTAAGATGTTTTTAAGAGGTTTCACTGCTTCATTGTTTTTTTTACTGGTTTTATACTGTTTCTATATAGCATGTGACATGCTTTTACATGATTTCTTATCGCTCAGTCTTCATTTATTGTTATTACTCACTGAGTCGGAGTACTCACTTTAATCCCTACACCTTGTGTGCAGATTTAGGTATTTCTTAGCCCGGTAGCAGGTATTATTTGATCAGAGGCAGATTCATCGGAGTTTAGCAAGGTAGCTGCCGACGTCCACAACACTGCTTCTCTCCCTCCTAATTTTTGTAGACTGTAGCTAGTACATTTTTATTTTAGACTTTTTGTTGTATTTAGGCCTTAGTAGATTCTCGTGACTTGTGACACCTTGATGTCAGATTGTATCTATTTCTGCATTGTTTTATTTCGCTAAAATTTATACTTGTTGGGGATGTATTCTTACAAATGACTTAAATTGACTTATTAAATTGTTACAAATGAATTTGGGAGTTGTGTCGGCTGGCCTTGTCTTCACGATAGGCACCATCACGACCGGGTCCGGCTTTGGGGTCGTGACAAGTTGGTATCAGTGCCTAGGTTACATAAGTCTCACGAGTCATGAGCAGGTTTAGTAAAGTCTCGTGGATCGGTGCGGAGACATCTGTACTTATCCTCGGGAGGCTGCCGAACCTTTAGGAAAAACTTCACATTCTTGAATTCTTATCGTGCGTCCTTTGATTCGGCTGAAATATAACTCTTTGAATTCCTTCCATGCGTTCTGATACGTGCATGAGCGCTCGGTATCAGATGTGCATCGATTGTTTGTGAATCCCTGATCGAGGGACGAGATGTGATCTCTGTGTGTTGATGTTGGGCCAGTCTGGAAGACTTGGGGCCGGATGTTTTCCTATAGCTTGAGCCTTGAGCTGTTTATTGAGCGTGTGCTTTCGGATCTATATGTTCTGTAGTGTCCCTACTAATGGGAGTAATGACTGGATAACTACATGATGAGTATGTTATGACTGCGAGGTGTATTCATATGATTGGAAAACGACGAGAAGGGTCTGTTGGGGGATAGAAGAACTATTAGGTACTTGATTTTCATCTTGATTTGAGGTATAGCCCCGAGTTATGGGTGTGTGAAGAATATTTTCATGTTTTCTAGCTGGGAGTGAAGTAAATTTCTTGTTGTGGTATGAGTTCAGACTTAGGAAGATCAAGCGACTGTGTAATGTCTATGATAGTGGGCGGTATAGAGAAATGTTAGTTTGAGGCAAAACAGGTGGGTTATCTCTTGAGAAGTGTTCTGAAGTTGTGTGATCCTTATGTTGTTTGTTAGAAGATCTCATTTACAAGTGAAATATATGTGTTGAAATTTAAATTTGGGTCTCTTAAGGGAGTGGGTTTAACTGTTACGAGAGTGAATGCGAGATCTGCAGAAGATTTAAAGTACTAGATGGTCTGTGTTTCACGAGCTTATGAAGGATTGAGTTTAATCTCACTATGGTGCTATGGCAACAATAGAGTATATGCGTTATGAGTTATTATGTGTGTTTTTATCTATGTATTCGAGCCAAGTGGAGGAGTCTGCTATTGATTAGTTGGTTGCACGGTTATGTGCTATGTTAGTTCCTGTTTGAGGCGTACAGGTGAATCAGTTATGGATTACGGAGATTGAGATCGAGGATTGCTCGAGTACAGGGAAATTTTTACAAAGGTTATGTTATGCTTCATAAGGTGTATGAGAATCACGAAATGTCTTGAGTGACTATCGGTAAAGGGTGTGTGGTGCATAGAATAGGAAGTTGCTTGGTTGCATTAAGTTAAGACTACACTTTGCGGTGTCAGAGTTCTAATGAGGCACATGTTGTTTGGTTTGTTTGATCAGGCTAATTGCAGTTCGAGAAGAGTGAATGACTCTCAAGAATGGTTCTAATGGGTTCAAGATTCCACATGTAATAACTGGAGATTTTCAAGTTGTACAATTGGCTAGAAACTGAGGTCTGCATTGGAGGGTATCGAGACTTGTGTCATTTCTATATTAATTATGGGATTCTATATATCAATATTAGGAAGGTAATGGTTCCGGATTTGCAAGAAATCTCTTTGGGGTAGGTATTTTGAACTTGGTGCTTTTGGGAATATGTAAGAGAGTACTCAGCGGCTTATGAGCCTTAAACGGTATGGTTTTATAATTGGGTCTCATGTGGTAAGTCTGGGTTGAGGAATGGTGGTGTTATAGCAAGAAGAAGTAACAAGTTGAAGGTAAATCAGAAGGAATTTGGATAGATGGGATAACTTGGTAGTAGGCCGGATCGGTATGGTAAGGATATGATTAGTTCCTTAGATGCTTATGAGGTAATGAGTTTCTGCAAGTGTTTCATGGTAATGCTCTTGAGTTTTAGTGGCATTGATTGCAGCAAACTCAACCTTACACAACGGTAGGAAGAGCAGGCGCTGAGACATTTACCCGAATAGTGGTATCAGGGTCGATTTTCCACAGGGAGCTTGGAATGGAGTTGTGTATTTTTATAGACTAAGAATGTGTTTGTGCTTCTAATTGTACTTCTAGCATTTTTGGATTTTCTTATTATCAACTAAGGGTAAGACTAAACTATGCAAGAGAAATATTTGCTAAGATGTAATTAATATGGAGAAAGGCACTAGGGTCATGGCATCACCTAGGTGGTTAACTAATGGGGAGAAGCTACTAACAATAGATTGACATATTTGGGATCAATGTTATAACCGTTGCACATTTGTACCCGCTCTCACACCTCTCGGTAGAGAGAAATATTTTTCCCAATTGACTATCTCGAGACCAATTGGGTAGGCCAATTAGACCAAGCAACTAGGGTTCAAGTAGGGTAATTACTCTCTCGAGGTTGAACCCGTTAATTGGGACTACCATTTCTCATGGGTCCATCCCAATTCCTTGTTGGGTCAATTTTGGGGTCATAGACTCTCTTTCTCAAGAAGGGTCAAGACCCACTAAGCTAGAATCAATGTTTGCAACCACCAATCCTTAATTAAACCATAAAATTAACTCAAATAACAAACACCCAATATCAATCTATCATTAATAAGCAACACCCATCAATTACCCACACTAGGGTTGAGCTACAACCCTAGCTAATGGGTTTAGCTAGAGATAATTAGAGAAGAAACTGAAGAAATAGAAGATGAAACACCCATATTAATTAATTGCTAATGTTAGACTACAATAATCTATGATGAAATAAGCTCAAAATGCCCAAAATATGCCAAAACAAATGTCTCACAAGCGCAGCAGCTATCAGGTGTACAAAACATAACCTAAAAATGGTAAAATGTCCTATTTATACTGGGCTGGAAAAATTGGACAAAAATATCCCTGCTGGGTCTGCGCGGACCGCGCATAAATGTAGCGCGGCCGCATAGGCTCTTGATCTTGCAATTTCTCTTCTTTGAAGTTGGGGGCGCGGACCGCGCAAGAAAGTAGCACGGCCGCGCTAGCTGATCGGCCGGATGCACATAAATGGAGCGCGGCCGCATGGAAGAATTTGGGCAAATTGACATCTCTCTGAATCTCACCCACGCGGACTGCACTGATTTGTAGTGCGGCCACGTAGGGTCTTGCCGTGAATTACAAGTCTCTGAATCTTCACAAGCACGGACCGCATGACAAGGAGCACGAACCGCGCAGGATCGCCTTGAATTATGTACTCTCTGAATCTCCTAGCATGGCCGCGCAGCAAAACACTGCGGTCCGCGCTAGGTCCTCTTGTTCCCACTTCACTTAGTCTTTGACACTTGGCAGGTTTCACTCCGCTTTGAGCCAATTTTTGACATTTGTCATCTTGTCGCTCAAACCTGCAATCAAGCGCAACTTGTAAGCATTTTGGGACTATTTTATGGCAATTAATACACAAAGCATAGGCAAGTATGGGCATCAAACTTGTTAAAATCATAGTTATCAACTCCCCCAAACTTAAACCTTTGCTTGTCCTCAAGCAAGTAAAATAAGACCCACCCCTTAAAGGGAAACATCCAAGTAATTCCAGCTTATCCTAACGTGACCTCAACAAGCATCAATTGGGACTAACAATTGCCCTCAATACGAATGCATCACTAACACATTTTAAGCTTTTGAAAACTGTGGATCAAGTTCGACACAAGAGCATCAAGGGTTGATTCATTTCATCAAGGAGCTTTTCTCAAATACCTTGGTCATTGTGGAACCCAAACTCACACATCTACAACTCTCCCTAAGCGAACCTCGCCTTTTAGAGTAATGACACACAAATTGAGGTTGATGGATTTCTCTCATTTCTCTCACAAAGAAGGTCACAAGTCCGGCTCTAGGTACCATATGCTTGCCCTTTATGTAAGTATCCACTAATGTAGGTTCCGTTCAACTCAAAATCATATAGGGCTTTTTGTGGAGTCATTGTAAAGGCTTTTGGGTAAGGGTAGGATATGTTTTTCTCAAGTGGGTCAATCTTCCCTCAAGCACTTCTTTTGATTCATTTTGGCACACTTTCTTGACTTATTTGAGTATTCACTTCTTTTTCAAGGAGTTATAGAGACACGCTGTCACTCTTTTTTATGCAATTTAACACATTTCTCCTTTTTTCTACTTTTTCACAACCTTTTTCACTTTTGGTTTCTTGGAATCCCCTTTTTTACCTTATTGTTTGGTCTTTTTCTTTGTCTTGTCTTTTCTTCATTTTTCATTGCCTTCATTTTCTTTTGCTTTTGTACCTTTTACCACATTGTTTCCTTTCTTGCCCCCCCCCCCCCAAACTTAGACATTTGCCATCTACTCAAGGAAGGTTTGGGTGCCAAGAGAGGGTATCATTAAGAACGGGTATAGGCTTGTAGCTTTGGTTCTTGAAAGAAGAAGGTTTTAAGGCTCAAAGGGGTTAACTAGGGATCATTTTATTGGTAGGTCATGGAATTGTTCAATCTTAGCATTTTGGATCAAAGAGAGCCTATAATCACTTCTTAAGCAAATTTCACCTAGGATTTCGCCTCAACAAACACTCGGGGCAAGTTCTAGACCATCGGCTCCGAACATAGACTCACAATTCGAATTCTCATTACACACACTCAAGGATTGGTAAAGACATCGAGTCGAGGGCCCACAATGACCTTAGTTACGATTCAAGCGTACAATGGCCCCAAACGACCATATGATTATTGTTTGGTCAACACAAGAGTCTCAAGGCCACAACTTTCACCACCCTAAACACAACATTATATCTTTGACCATGGGATCAAAGGCAAATGTGTTAGGCCCAAGTGAAGCTCGCCTGAGGTCCCCTTAACTATGAAATATCGAAATCAAAAATAAAAAAAAAATCAAAAACGGACTCAAACCCTTAAGAATATTGTCATACCATCTATCATTGGGAAGAGCCACCCGGTTCGCACAACACTTTACCCTTGGAAAGAACTATGGTATAAAGAAAACCAAGGGCTTATTGAAAATGCCAAAACCAAAATAAAAGGAACGAAAATTTTTAACAAAAATAGTAAAATCGAATGAATATGTACAAAAGGGGAGTAGAATATACAACGGGGATGAATATATACATAAAAGTAGAGAAATAGCCAAAATCAAAAGTTATATAAAGGCCAACTATCAAATCTAAAAACATAAACTAGAAATCAACTAAATATGTACAGTCATCCAGATGTATCAGAATCAAAATAGTAGGCGCACCCTCACGAATAAAAGCTGGCATTGTCCCAATGGCAACTATCAAAATAAGCACAAAAAAAGAGAGATAGTATATAGAGTGGCTCCTCAAGCCTGATCCGTCTGCATGGGCTGATCAATGGTCCCCTGATCCTCTGTAGTGGCAGGGACCTCAGACTGGCCTCCTGCCTGCTGCTGCTCTGGATCTGGGACAGGGGTCAGGTCATGGACCGGCTGAACATTTACTGGATCACTGGAGGTACCCTCCTGAACCTGTGCCACCTCTATCACAACACCTGCGGTGCTAGAAAGCTTCCTCTTCTTCCTTGGGTGCCTAGGCTCCTCCTCCTGCTGTGGCTAAGCTGCTGCTGGATTTAGAGCTGGATCACCCAATATCAAGTCTAATGGCATCTGGTCCGCCAAAAGCTTGTCCACATCTGCTTGCAGCTTCCTCACCGACTCCTGAGACGCCCTTGACTTTCTCATCTTTTTATGTTCCTTGACAAGATCCTTCAAAGCATTGCCATGCGAAGCAACCGCTGTAGTCAAGTTGGCCTGGGTCTCCAAAATCTTCTACTGGTTGGCCAGGAGCTTCTTCAATGTCTCCTCAATGGAAGGAGGAATCTGGACTGTGGCAGGTGCTGACTGTGCCTCAACTGTAGTAGCCAAGGTGGACAACTTGGATGTCGCAACTGATATCCAATTGTTTAGACTGGCCAAAGACTGACTAAGCTGGTGGGCAGTAAACCGGTGAGTCTTTGAATAAGGGACTGCCGAGTCAGCTGAAGTAGAAGGACCAGCTACCGAAGAAGGACCCAGGGGCAATGTCTTACTGCAGTACTACCAGGGATGGTGGATGGCTCAGTAGAAAGCTCGATCATAGTTGGCTCCTCAGACTGGCCAGGTAGGGTAGAGGTGGGTGGCTGATACTTTTTGGACTTTGGGTTGTCAGAACCCAACTGGCTATACCAAGAATAATGGGCCACCGGTTTTTCCTTGACATCAAACCGCTTTTTCTTCACCTCCAAATCTCTAAAATACAGGTACAAAGTGTTCGGGAAGGGGTAGTTGGTGTTGGTCTCCTGTCTGACCGCAGAGATCACCCATGAGATGATGTTGCCCACATTTAGAGGAAGCCTAGCCATGATAGATGCCACAAGTACAGCCCGGGCCAAGGGAACTGAGTGATCATGTGTGGAGGGATCAAGTCTGCTACAAACGAATGTCAACCAACCTTTGGTTTCAAAACTGAAAGTGTTCCGTAGAATCCTCTCCCCTGCCTTTAGCCATTTAGGAACAGTGCACGGGGCTGCCAATTACTCGGCCAACCAAGGACGAACCTCTTCACCCATTGCGAGCTTTGCCAAGTATTCGGATTCATCCTCCTCTTTGAACCCCAAATATTCATTCAATGATTTCCCATCAAACAACACCATCTTATCCCGCACTTGCGTCGCCTTTGTGTCCTTAACCATATGAGACACATTACAATAGAACTCTTTTACCATATGCTTATTGGCTTCAATACACCGCTCCTTGAAGAAACGCCAACCATATCTAGTACGGAATTGTTCTTGCACCTTTGGGTTGAGAGGAAGAAGATCATTGTCAATGAATTTCCTTTCCAGGATCAGCTTCCTAACGGGCGACCACTCTCTAAACTTATGGAACGCAATCTCACTCACAAATCTATCTTTCCAAGCTTTCCCCTTTATTGTTCTATCAACTCTCCCGACTTGGGGCTCACCCCTCTCACCATATCCTCCACTCTCCCCAGATAATGAAGCTGTGGGGGAGGTGGAGTATTGCTCTTCACTTCTAGCTACGGACTCATTGACACACTCAAATTACACTTTTATAAATTGTGTAAGATGGTCAATGTCAAATATAATAACCCAACAAGGTTGGGGTTGAATCCCACAGAGAATAGGTGTGAAAAGGTTACTTGAATAGTGTGTTGCCCGACTAAAGTCGTAATTCTATCCGGTTAATAGTAAGAGGAGTGCGGGTTAATAGCGACAAGAGTATGAATTTAGTTTGTTTTGAAGTGATAACTAACTGGATATTGAATAGGTAATTGATAAGATTAATGAAACCAAGGTTGTGTCCCCTTTAATGAAATGTAATGCTATCAGTGTTAATATGATATATTTCTAATGGTCGGTCTTTTGATATGCAATTGATGTCTAAACAACTACCCAATATTTCCCAATAGTTGGATAGTATTTCCTCTTTATAATTTTCCCAAATGTAAAAGTGTTTCAATTAATAACAGTCAATATATGCCAAATAAAACCCACTTATCCCTAAGCGATTTTATTAAACAAGGTTTAAAGCCTTGAGTCTTTGATATTTACTTCTACCAAATTCTAACCCACTTTCCCAAGCACAGTAGAATTTAATGGCACTTGTTAATGTTTGCAACCACCAACAATAAATGAAGAATGAGAAATAAATAAATATCAACCAACCATTATATATGTATTCAATGTTAAACACCCATTAACATAACACCCATTTAGGGTCCACAACCTTAGTATTTAAAACTAGCCACTCATACTACAATACAAAATACAAAGAGTATTTAATGCCATAAAAGCTTACAAAGTAGAGAATATTCCACCAAAAGCTTCCAAAAGTAAGGAATATTAATGTCTTGGAATGTAGTGCAAAGACTAGACAAGATGAGCCCACAAAGACATCATAAAACTATTTATAGTGAGCTCAAAATCAGGATAGAAAAGGTACAAAAATACCCTTCCAGGTCTGATATGCAACCGCATTCGTGTCGCAGCACACGTATGCGGTCCGCATCTTGATCTTCCTCACCGCAGAATGGAACCCTAGTTGACAGGTCTTCATCGTATTCAAGTTATGCGGATCGCATTGCAGAAATGCGATCACATTTTGCGTTGCATTTTCATCATTCAGTGACCTTCATGGTTGGTTTGCGGTTGACTCTGCGGCTCGCATGTTGGTACTACGGTCGCATAGTGGAGCGCATTCTTGACTTGAATTTTAGCCCAGAACTCTATTTGTGTCTGCGATTTGGCGTCTAATCTATGGCTCACATGTCTGATCTATGATTGCATAGTGAGTCGCAGACCAGCTTTCTTACTATATTTTGCTCTTTTCTTGTCTTTTTCCTTCCATTTCCATGTTCTTGGATCCTCAGTCTTTGTGCACTGTAGAAACAACAAAATTACATAAGTAACAGAGATAATTGCATTAAAACAAGCTAAAATCTAAGCAATTAGTATTGAAATGTGCCGAAATTCTCTGGCACATCACTCATCGGATGAGTCCGAAACTACGTTTACCGGTCTTTTGGAGGTGAGTGAAGGTGAAGGAGAGTCATGCAATTGGAGTGGGATAGACATGTGGGTAGGAGCAGATTCTGAGGTGATGCTCCGGGATGGTGCATACTCACTCCCCGAAGAGTGGGAGGCAGCTCTATCAGCTTCGCGTATCAGCTTACAGGTCTTTTTGATATTCTCCCGAGCCTGGGTAGTGAGTTTAACAATCCGCTTTCCTTTGCCCCCTCGGGAGGAACCACCCCTCCCAGGTTGTTGTTGTTCCTTTCCTCCTCGTTTCTTAACCATGATCTACAAAGAATACAAGTCTAACATTGTTAGTTTAAGCACATGTAGTGAATTAGATGACACAATTGAGTTCATGAGTTAGAAATAGTGCAGTATAATAAGGGGCGCGGACCGTGCAAAAGAGTCACGTGGTCGCGCTGGGGTAGCGCGGACCGCGTAAAACTGGAGTGCGGACCACGCTTGACAATTATCCAAAAACACCCTCTCTGAATCTCCCAAACATGGTCCGCACTAATTTGGACTGCGGCCGTGTAGGGCCAGCGCGGACCGCACAAAAATGTGATGCAGACCGCGCTGGTAACATTTAGCATACACAGGCAGGGCTTAGAAATTTAACTAAGTTATGGATTTTTCATGCGAGTCCATTTTTTATCAAATTATAGGTCCTAATTGTCCCTACTCAATTAATCACACTTGAATTCATGCCCATTGATCAAAATTAACACACAAAATCTAACCTAACAATTAAACCTAAGAATAATGAGAAGAAACAAGAAGTTATACTAATGGGAAGCAAGCAAAATAATCAAAAATTAAAACTATGCATGAAATAAACATGGAATGTTACCAGGATTATGAAAATTCAAGTACTTGAAGCAAGGGTCTCGATGAATAGTGAAAATTTAAGCCCAAGAAGTCAAAGTGCGAAAAGTGTAAAAGGAAGCCTAAGGTCTCTACTTTGTAGAAAACATGTGGGACCCTTAACCTACCTAGCAGCGCAGCTGCACTGAAATGGACGCGGACCGTGTTGGATTTCTTTCCTTCTTGTTGAACTGGGATCCCCCACGTGTACTGCACTGTTTTGTTGCGCGGCCGCGTGGGAAACTTCAGAGAGTATGAGTTTTGGCCCTTCCAAGCGTGGACCGCACAAAAATGCTACGCGGCTGCGCTGGCAACTTCAGAGACTTAACACCCATTGCACCAGCCTACGCAGACCGCACTATTTTGGCGCGCGGCCGCGTGAGCAAACTTCAGAGACCTATCATTTTGTTGCTTTTTGTCCTGCACTGGTTCAACATTATCCTTGCAACATCTCACAAACCATGAGCTCAACAATCCTAATCTACAAAGAAAATCAACGAAAAAGAAAAAGACATGGGTTGCCTCCCAAGAAGCGCCTGATTTAACGTCGCGGCACGACGTATGTTACCATCATATCACTTCAAATGAATTAGTGCCACCACGTGGCTGTCATCAATATTTCCCAAATAGTGCTTGACACGATGCCCATTGACCCGGAACACTTCACCATTCTTGTTTTTGAGATCAAGAGCACCAAAGGGAGTTACAAAGACCACTTCAAAAGGACCACTCCATTTAGATTTGAGCTTCCCCAGAAATAACCATAACCGGGAATTGAAAAGAAGAACCATGTCGCCCACCTTGAATTCTTTACCCCGAGCATACTTATCGTGAAGGTACTTCATCTTGTCCTTATACAAGGATGAGCTGGAGTAAGCATGGAATCTAAACTCGTCAAGTTCATTCAATTGCTCCACTCGGAGGTTGGCTGCAACATCCCATTCCAAGTTTAACTTTCTCAATGCCCACATAGCCTTGTGTTCTAGTTCCACCAGGAGATGGCAAGCCTTACCAAACACTAACCGATATGGAGAAATACCAGTCGGAGTTTTGTAAGCCGTACGATAAGCCCAAAGAGCATCATCCAATTTCTTCGACCAATCGGTCCTATTAGTATTCACCGTTTTGGACAAAATACTCTTTATTTCCTGATTTGAAACCTCCACTTGACCGTTTGCTTGTGGATGATAGGGGGCGGTCACTTTGTGGTTAACTCCATATTTAGCGAGCAATGAGTCAAAAGCCTTGTTGCAAAAATGGGACACCCCATCACTAATGATAGCACGAGGGCTTCCAAACCTAGTAAAGATACTCTTTTTTTCAAAAATGCTACGACACTCCAGGTTTCATTGTTGGGAAGAGCCACGGCTTCAACCCACTTTGAAACATAATCCACCGCCACGAGAATATACGTGTTCCCACAAGAACTCACAAACGGGCCCATGAAATCAATTCCCCAAAAATCAAAAATATCCACCTCGAGAATTGTATGGAGTGGCATCTCATCCCTTTTTGAAATCTTGTCGGCTCTTTGGCATGCATCACATCTCTTCACCAAATCGCTAGCACCTTGAAACAAAGTCGGCCAATAGAAGTCGCAACTCAAAACCTTTGACACCATCCTCACTCCCCCATGATGGCCACCATACGGAGAAGAGTGACAAGCTTCCAATATGTTCATTTGCTCACTTTCCGGCACACATCTTCTTATCACCCCATCTGTACAAATTTTAAACAAATACGGCTCATCCAAATAAAAATCCAAGCTATCCCGCTTGAATTTCTTCCTTTGGTTGGAAGAGAGCTCACACGGGACATTACCGGTCACAATAAAGTTGGCGATGTCCGCAAACCAAGGTATTTCACTCATAGAAATGGAAAGAAGCTGATCATCGGGGAAAGTATCATTAATCTCAACACCATTGCTTGGTCTCCCATCTTCCTCTAGACGGGACAAATGGTCCGCAACTTGATTCTCGCTTCCTTTCCTATCCACAATCTCTAGATCAAATTCCTGAAGGAGTAGCACCCATCTCATCAACCTTTCTTTCGAATCTTTGTTTGTCATCAAATATCAGAGGGCTTCATGGTCCGTGTCTATGATCACCTTCGCCCCCATAAGATAAGTGCGAAATTTCTCCATCGCAAACACAATAGCTAATAGCTCCTTTTCCATCACTGTGTACTTTCTTTGGGGCTCATTCATCGTTTTGCTAGCATAATACACAGGATAGAACATTTTGTTGATTCTTTGGCCAAGCACCGCACCTACCGCCATATCACTCGCATCACACAAGTTCAAAAGGCAATTCCCAATTAGGTGCGGTGATGATGGGAGTTGCGGTCAACTTGTGTTTCAATAACTCAAAAGACTCCATACACCTCTCATCAAAGACAAACTTATCATCCTTTTCCAATAATTTACAAAGCGGATTCACAACTTTTGAAAAGTCTTTAGTGAATCACCGGTAGAACCCGGTGTGACCCAAAAAACTCCTCACCTCTTTGACAGAAGTAAGGGGAGGGAGCCTTGACGTCACCTCAATTTTTGCCTTATCGACTTCAATTCCATGTTTTGAGATTTTGTGACCCAACATAATACCATCTTGCACCTTGAAGTGACATTTCTCCCAGTTGAGTACAAGATTGGTTTCCTCACATCTTTTCAACACCTTATCCAAGTTCACTAGGCATTCTTCAAATGAGTCCCCCACCATGCTAAAATCGTCCATGAAGACCTCCAAAATATCCTCCAACATGTCGGTGAAGATTGCCATCATACATCTTTGGAAGGTTGCCGGGGCATTACAAAGTCCAAATGGCATTCTCGAGAAAGCGAATATGCCATTCAGACATGCAAAAGGTTGTATTCTCCTGATCCTCCACGGAAATGAGAATTTTATTGTACCCCGAGTAGCCATCAAGGAAACAATAATAAGACCAGCTTGCTAAACAATCGAGCATTTGGTAAAAAATGGTAGAGGGAAGTGATCTTTTCTCGTGACCTTGTTGATCATTCTATAATCCATACACACTCTCCAACCCATGACTGTCCGGGTAGGAATCAGCTCATTGTTGGCATTAGTGACAACCGTCATTCAACCCTTCTTTGGCACACATTGGACCAGAGAGGTCCATGAACTATCCGAGATTGGTTAGACCACACCGGCGTCCAACCACTTGATAACCTCTTTCTTTACCACCTGTTGCATAGCTTCATTTAATCTTCTTTGATGTTCAAGAGACGGCCTTGCATCCTCCTCCAAAATGATCTTGTGCATGCAAAAACTGGGGCTTATACCCCGAATATCCACCAATGTCCATTCAATTGCCCGCTTGCGCTTTTGTAGAACTGCCAAAGTGGCGTCAACCTGCATTTTAGTTAAGCAAGACAAAAGAATAATAGGCAAAGTGAAATTGGGACCCAAGTATTCATACTTGAGGTGAGGAGGAAGTGGTTTCAACTCCAACACCGGCGGCTCCTCAATAGATGGCTTGGTTGGGGGAGTTTTGCGATTCTCAAGGTCCAATGATAACTTCCTAGGCTCATAAGAGTACGAGCCCATACGGTGCAAAGCATTTACACATTTAATTCTCCCAGCATCATCATTAGCCTCCATGTTAAAAAGCACAACTTCAAGTGGATCTTCAACATTAATCATTGTGCTTGTGTCATCCACTATCACCACTGTGACAATGTCAACAAACAAGCATACCTCGGCGCTATTTGGTTGCCTCATAGACTTGCACACATGGAACACCACCTTTTCATCACCAACACGGAAGGTCAACTCTCCTGCCTCGACATCAACCAAAGCCTTCCCCATAGCTAGGACAGGTCTTCCAAGAATAATTGGGACTTCAAAGTCCACCTCACAATCTAGTATCACGAAGTCGGCAGGCAAGATGAATTTATCAACATGAACAAGGGCATCATCGATTATACCCAAAGGCCGCTTCATTGACCTATCCGCCATTTGGAGCCTCATTGAAGTCGGGCGAGGTTGTCCGATTCCTAAAGTCTTGAATACCGAATATGGAAATAAGTTGATACTCGCCCATAAGTCACATAGGGCTTTTGCAAAGTCGGCACTTCCAATGGTACATGGGATCGTGAATGCGTCAGGGTCCTCAAGTTTTGGAGCCATGGAGTGTACAATTGCGCTCACTTGATGGGTCATATTGATTGTCTCGCACTCCATTGGTCTCTTTTTGTAACCAAATCCTTCATGAATTTTGCGTACCCCGGCATTTTCTCGAGTGCCTCCACCAAAGGCACATTGATAGTCAAACTCTTCATCATCTCAATGAATTTATTAAGTTGGTTGTCACCCTTTTGGTTGGCCAACCATTGAGGTCAGGGCGGAGGAGGCCTAGGCAGGGGTGCCTTGGCTTTGGGCACTGCTGGCTCAGGCATATCTATCACGTGTTCCCTAGACGGGTTCACAGTCTCTTGTGTCTCCTCCTCAACCTCATGAATGTCAATCTGTACATTATTTCTCACACTTGGTTCCACTACACCTTCAACCCCCAAAGGCATATCATCATCACGCAACTCATCTTCATCAACCATGACCTGATTCTCTCTTGAGGCATGCACATCACCGCCTCGTCCACTTCGCGCGGTCACCGCCATCACATGGTTGTTGTGCCCACCCTTAGGGTTTACTACCGTGTCACTTGGTAGAGCACCCTTTGGGTGAGTGTTTAGGGATTGGGAAATTTGACCAAGTTGCACCTCCAAGTTACGGATGGAAGTGTTGTGTGAAGCCAATTGTGCATCGGAGTCTTGGTTCTTCTTCCTCATTTGTTCAAACATAACCTCAACTCTACTAAATTCATTTCCCGAAGAACTAGACCCTTGAGATTGAAACGGTGGTGGGTTGTTCGATTGTTGAAACATCGGGGGCCTTTGAAAGCCTTGCCCCCGATTACCTTGACCACTATTGTTGTTCCACCCACCCTGACCATTGTTGTTCCAATTATTTTTGTTGTTTCCGTTTCAATTTCTACCATTGTTACCTTGATTCCCCCAATTGTTGTTTTGGTTATTCCCATTCCTGTTTCCACCACTTTGTTGTTGATTATTGTTATTCCAATTTTCGCCTCGTTGTTGATTGCCCCAATTCCCTTGGGATCGCCATTGTTGATTGCCTCGGTTTCCTCTATTTCCTTGGTAGTTGTTGACATATTGACAATCCTCACTTTGCTTATCATACCACTCGTTTGAATAACTACCACCATCATCGTAGTTATCACAATTTCCTTGAGGTTGTTGCCCTCTTTTCCTTCTTTTCATCATATTCACTCCTTCCATGGCATTGACTTGGTACGGGTTTTGAACTTGTTGCAATTGTGCCTTCGCCAATTGGTTCATTGTTATTGTAAGTTCGGAAATGGCTTGGCCGTGATCATGCAACTCCTTATGCAAATGTATGACATTAGGATCACTTTGAGGAATGTTTGTCCGTCTTTGCCACGCCGAAGAAGTATCGACCATTTCATCTAACACATCACAAGCTTAATTGTACGGGAGCTTCATAAAATTTCCACCCACCAATTGGTTCACAATAAATTGGTTATTTGTGTTGATGCCCCTATAGAACGTTTGTTGAATCATCACATCATTCATATCATTATTTGGACACTCTTTAACCATAGTTCTAAATCACTCCCATATTTCAGGCAAAGGTTCCTTTGGCTCTTGTTTGAAAGCCAAAATCTCATCACGGAGCACCGCCATGTGACTTGGAGAAAAGAACTTGGCAATGAACTTGTCCGCCAATTCATCCCACGTAGTGATGGAATGATTTGGAAGCCTTTCTAACCAATCCAATGCTTTACCCCGAAGAGAGAATGGGAAAAGCCTCAATCTCAAAGAATCCTCAGACACATTTGTTTGTTTACTCCCCCAGCAAGTATCTACAAAACCTTTCAAGTGCTTGTATGTATTTTGGTCGGAGGCACCCGTAAAATACCTTTTTTGCTCGAGAAGCGTCAACATAACATTGGTGATTTGAAAATTCCCCACCCGGATTCGGGGAGGAACTATGGCACTTGCATAACCCTGGTTCGGAAGCACCCTTGGAGCTACTCTTGGGGGAGGCGGAGGAGGGTCTGGGATTTGATCATTTGCATTGGCATTTCTACCTCTCCGTGGTACTTGAGGTACCAGAAGCTCATCTTGCTCAACACCTTCAACCTCTTCCACGACCACGTTGTCAAGAGGGACATTTCCGTTTAGAGCCATGTGTACCTGATGGATCGACACAAATAATATTAGTAAAAAGAAGGAAAGATAAGCAAAACACAAAACTAGCTACGCAAATAGTCAACACCATAAGATCCCCGGCAACGGCGCCAAAAAGTGATCGCAGCAAACTCAACCTTACACAACGGTAGGAAGAGCGAGTTCTAAGACTTTTACCCGAATAGTGGTATCGGGGTCGATTTTCCACAAGGAGCTTGGAATGGAGTTGTGTATTTGTATAGACTAAGAATGCGTTTGTGCTTCTAATTGTACTTCTAGCATTTTTGGATTTTTTTGTTATCAACTACTATTATCAACTAAGGGTAAGACTAAATTATGCTAGAGAAATATTTGCTAAGATGTAATTAATAGGGAGAAAGGCACTAGGGTCATGGCATCACCTAGGTGGTTAACTAACAGGGAGAAGCTACTAACAATAGATTGACATATTTGGGATCAATATTATAACCGTTGCACAATTGTACCCGCTCTCACACCTCTCGGTAGAGAGAGCGATTTTGCCCAATTGACTCTCTCGAGACCAATTGGGTAGGCCAATTAGACCAAGCAACTAGGGTTCAAGTAGGGTGATTACTCTCTCGAGGTTTAACCCGTTAATTGGGACTACCATTTCTCATGGGTCCATCCCAATTCCTTGTTGGGTCAATTTTGGGGTCATAGACTCTCTTTCTCAAGAAGGGTCAAGACCCACTAAGCTAGAATCAATGTTTGCAACCACAAATCCTTAATTAAACCATAAAATTAACCCAAATAACAAACACCCAATATCAATCTATCATTAATAAGTAACATCTATCAATTACCCACACTAGGGTTGAGCCACAACCCTAGCTAATGGGTTTAGCTAGACATAATTAGAGAAGAAACTGAAGAAATAGAAGATGAAACACCCATATTAATTAACTTCTAATGTTAGACTACCATAATCTATGATGAAATAAGCCCAAAATGCCCAAAATAGGCCAATACAAATGTCTCACGAGCGCAGCAGCTATCAGGTATACAACACTTAACCTAAAAATGGAAAAATGTTCTATTTATACTGGGCTAGAAAAATTGGACAAAAATACCCCTGTGGGGTCAGTGCGCAACGCGCATAAATGTAGCGCGGCCGCGTAGGCTCTTGATCTTGCAATTTCTCTTCTCTGAAGGTTAGGGCACAGACCGCGTAAGAAGGTAGCGCGGCCGCGCTGGCTGATAGGCGCGGACCGTGCATAAATGGAGTGCGGTCACGTGGAGGAATTTGGGCAAATTGACATCTCTTTGAATCTCACCCACGCGGACTGCACTGATTTGTATTGCGGCCGTGTGGGGTCTTGCCTTGAATTACAGGTCTCTGAATCTTCGCAAGCATGGACCGCGTGACAAGGAGTGCGGACCGCGCATGATAACCTTGAATTATGTACTCTCTGAATCTCCTAGCGCGGTCGCGCGGCAAAATAGTGCGGTCCATGCTAGGTCCTCTTGTCCCCACTTCACTTAGTCTTTGACACTTGACAGATTTTCACTCTGTTTTGAGCTGATTTTTGACATTTGTCATCTTGTCGCTCAAACTTGCAATCAAGCGCAACTTGTAAGTATTTTGGGACTATTTTATGGCAATTAATACACAAAGCATAGGCAAGTATGGGCATAAAATGTGTTAAAATCACAATTATCAGTGTACCTTGTTTGAGTTTGGAGGATTCAGTCTTGACAGATTTGGTTTTGTGCAAAGGGAGTCGGAGAGTTCTTTATGATTCTACCACGGTTTGGAGGTGTATTTTTTCTACTGGCATGAGGAGCGTGAGATGTATAGTGATTTTCTTCCAGATGGGCTTAATGGAATGTTCTTGGTTGGTTGAGTACATAGTTACTTGTGGCTCGGAAGGGATATGAAGTTCTCATTTATCCTAGGATGGTGTGGTATATGCGGTATGTTATGGAGGACTGAGATTTGCGTGTGTAAGGTTACAATTCAATCCTGAAAGGAAGGTCATAAAATTATTAGGCAACACGGGCAGTATCAGTTGATTCAGGCAATGGGATTACTAATTGGTGTAGCTTGATGAGGATATACGTTTCGGAGAAAGGGCAATGTGATTGAATTAATGATACTCCTTTAGTATTGCGGCACTCTCTTGTTGGATCTACTGTTGATATTCAAGTTTGCTTGGTGGTACAGAAGAATTATAGGAGTGCCCCTCATGGATGATTGGATATTAGAAGTGCGTTGTATATTCGGACCGCGGAGTTGGGATCGGATTTGGAGATTAGTATGCTATATGGAGTTGGAGACTGGAATTCTCATGGACAGGTTAGGTCATGGTTGTGGACTGCGTATGTCGGTCTTGTGTTGTAACTATGGGGGATTAGAGACCCGAGTGGATCCTTTTATCTTGGTATGTTAGATTTTGATCTAATATTAGGTATAAAATGGTTGTCTCCATGTTGTGTCCTTCTGGACTATTGCGCTAAGGTGGCGATATTGGCTATGCCGGGGATGCCACGGATTGAGTGGCGAGGTTCGATGGATTATGTTCCCAGTAGCATGGTGTTATTTTTGAAGACCCGACGGATTGCTGGGAAGGGTGGTCTATCTTATTTGGCCTTCATGACAGATTTCAGTACTGAAACTCCTACTATTTATTCAGTTCTAGCGATTATGGACTTTTCCGGATGTGTTTCCTACTGCCAGGTAGGGTTGTTAATTTCGATATTGATTTAGTGCTGCGCACCTACAGAGTTAGAGGAGTTGAAGGAGTAACTTTGGGAACTCCTTGATAAGATGTTCATTGGTAGACTTATATGGATGTATGTTTCGCATCAAGACGACCTTGTTGACTTCGAGTCTCTATTGGTGAGGAATGTGTTGACTTAGTTATTGTTGAGCTATTAGTGTTCTGAGGTTATGTATGAGTTACTCTCCTGTGTTGCCAAGCGTTATGATTTGTTGGTCATGGGCACACATGGTGCAGTTTTATTGAGGTCTCTCAGTGGAATTCGAGTGGGGAGAGCATTGGGTATTGCTCAGTGGATGGCGTATCGCTTATGTCCTTTAGGGTTTATGTGGAGTTATGTATCTGCTTCGCCATGGTTATGATGAATTGCTTTTGTTCTAGACATCAATTGCGCGTGGTCGTCAATTTTGAGCAGAGTGACTTGAGGTGTTTCATATGGACCAGTGTTTGGATAGGGTTGCGCATTGCATCGAAGTTATGTGGAGGTATGACCTTTCGGATTAGATTTGAGTATTTTGTTTCTACGATGTGTGACGGGTTCTCAGCCTTGTGTTGTGGTGGTACTGATGAGCTTGCGATACATCTCTTTCATTTGAGTCATTTTCATGATTTGAGTATGTTCAGATTGTTACTTATTGGTGAGCAGATTGCATGAGTTGTGGTTTTAGATGGTATTGATGTGTCATGTCATTAAAGTAGTTATGTTGGATTAGATGAGATCGTTGGGATATAGAAAGAATACAAACGGATTCGATTTTAGCATGTTGGAAGGATAATATCGAGGTTGGGCTCAGAAATTTGCTATGGCTTTGCCAAAGGAGAAGTGGCTTCACGAATAGTTGATGTGAGAAATGGTTATGGTTTTTTGCGTGTTTCATTCATCATTTGCAGTATACGAAAGTGTTGGAACGAGACCTTTGTTTATAAGAGGTTTTCTTTCGGTATTCGGTGGTTGTGTGCAGCTGATGTAATTAGAAGTTATCGCTACAAGTGTTTGAGTTATGTGGTATATCATGTAATTGCACCTGAGGTTGCAGGTATGGGTTACTAAAGTTGGTTCGGGCTTATTCAGAGTATATGTATGATATTTTGATCTTGTGGATGATTTCAGGAGTGGAAATGTGGTTCTAAGGTTTATGGCTAGGTTGGATTGTGAAATTTCAGTTACATTGTGTTATCGAACCTATATGAGATAGGGTGACGTGGGATCACGTTCGAGGACGAACACTGGGCACGTTCGAGGACGAACGTATGTTTAAGTGGGGGAGGATGTAACGACCCGACCGGTTGTTTTGAGTTGTTGCACTTTGCTCGCCAGTTCTCGGGCATGACTTGCCCCGTCTGATGTATTATGACTGATATAAATCGTTGATTTTGGTTTTTAGGGTAATCGAAATGAATTTGGAAGAACAGTTCTCAATTGAAGCTTAAGATTTGAAAGGTTTGACCAAGATTTGACTTGTTGGTACATAATTTTGGATCGGGGTTTTTATGATTTGGTTAGCTCTGTTAGGTGATTTGGGACTTAAAAGTGTAATCGGAATGTGATTTGGAGATCCGTGGAAGGTTTAGGCTTGAATTGGCAAAATTTAAATTTTGACGATTTCCGCTTGATAGGAGAGATTTTGATATAGTGGTCGAAATGGAATTTCGAGAGTTGCAGTAGCTTCATTTGGGATGTGTGTGCAAAATTTCAGGTCATTCGGACATGGTTTGCTATACTTTTTGATCAAAAGTGTAATTCGGAAGATTTTGGAACCTTAGGCTTGAATTCGATGTGATTTGACGGATTCGATGTTGTTTGAGGTGTTTCGAAGAGGTATAAGTTTGGGTAGTGTTATATGACTGGTTTGTGCGTTTGGTTGAGGTCCCGGGGGCCTCGAGGTAATTTTGGATGATTGGCGGAAGGTTTGAAGTTGAGCTGGAACGGTTGAAGCATACTGTTGCTGTCATAACCGCACCTGTGGTTAGGAGGCTGCAGGTGCATTGATCACAGAAGCGGAAGGCAGCCGCAGATGTGGCCAAGAGGAAGTTCTTCAAGAACTGCAGAAGTGGTAAAGTGGGCACACCTACGGTAGCGCAAGTACGAGTTTTTAACCGCAGATGCGGGTATGGTCATTTTAGTGAAAACCCGCAGATGCGGTGGAATAGTCGCAGAAGCGGCAAAAGGACCGCCGGTGTGAAAATACCTGGGTCAGAAAGAATAAAAAGGTTCCGTTCGTGATTTCGAGTAGGTTTTCACCATATTTCATTTGGGAGAAGGCTTTGGAGAGCTAATTGAAGAGGAAACCAAAGGATAATCTCGTGGAGGTAAGATTTTTGACTTCATAACTCGTTTATATGTGATTAAAGGCCTAATTAGTGGTGAAACTTTTGGAAAAAATCAGTGCAAAAATGGGTAATTGGGGCTTGAGATTAAGAGACATATGAGTTGGGATTTGAGGGGCCATTTGAGGTCCGATTTTGATGTTCTTGTTATGTGTAGACTCGTGGGAGGATGAGGATTCTATTGATGTTAATTTTTTTAGGATCCGAGAAGTGGGCCTGGGGGGCCATGTTTGAGCGATTTCGGGATTTGATGTAAATTGGATATTTGCGAGTGGGCTTTGTTCCCTTATCATATTTTAATGGTTATGTACTAATTGTGGCTAGATTTGGAGCATCCGGAGGTCGATTCGTGAGGGTAAAGGCATCGCAGGCTAGAGTTTGGACCGGATCGAGGTGTGTAATAATTGTAAATGTTGTCTTAAGGGTATGAAACCCTAGATTGCACATCGTGGTGCTATATTGAGGTGACATATATGCTAGATAACGAGTGTGGGTTCGTGCACTATTGGGGATTGTGACTTAGTCTATCCCGAATGATTGTTTTACCGCGTATTTGATTGAAAACCATTTGCTATCACTATGTTTTGGGCTGAAGCCATATTTGGGCCTTGTGCCAGCTATTTGGACCCTTAGGGGATTTTTACTGATATTTCCTCACTGTTTTGACTTTATACTTGTACTCAGTCATGTTATATACTACTATTTTCATAACTCATCCATGTTTACTCTGTTTTACTACATTAAATGATATTTTAAATTATAATTAGGCTGAGCATCATGTTTTACTATCGCCCGAGTGGCTTGTGAGATTCTAACCAAGTAAGGCTGAGGGCCTATGTTGAGAGGATACACTGATTATGATTATGAGGCAGAGAGACTGAGATTTGTACGCCACGAGGTGGCTTGTTGATATGAGGCCGAGAGCCTAGTAGTGATGCCACGAGATGACTTGATATTGCGCTTAGGTCGTAAGGGGCCCCTCCAAGAGTCTACACACCCACAGTGAGCGTGAGTACCCATTGTGATGTGAGATATAGCCCGAGGGGCTAGTGTTGTTCTATGTTGTTGCCTGAAAGGCTATTTCTGTTGGTATTGTGCCCGAGGGGCGGATTTTCTGTGCTTATCTGTTCTAGCTGCTTTGCATTCAATTGCTTAATTGTTAAAAAAAGGCATTTTAAAGAAGCTTAAACTGAGTTAAGATGTTTTTAAGAGATTTCACTGCTTCATTGCTTTTTATTGGTTTTATTCTGCTTCTATATAGCATGTGACGTGCTTTTATGTGATTTCCTATCGCTCAGTCTTCATTTATTGCTATTACTTACTGAGTCGGAGTACTCACTTTACTCCCTGCACCTTGTGTGCAGATTCAGGTATTTTTGAGACCGGTACCGGGTATTGACTGATCAGAGGCAGAGTTATCGGAGTTTAGCAAGTAGCTGCCGACGTCCGCAGCACTACTTCTCTCCCTCCTGATTTTAGTAGACTGTACCTAGTACATTTTTATTTCAGACTTTCTATTGTATTTAGGCCTTAGTAGATGCTCGTGACTTGTGACATCCCGATGTCGGGTTGTATCTATTTCCGTATTATTTTATTTCGCTAAAATTTATACTTGTTGAGGATTTATTCTTATAAATGACTTAAATTGACTTATTAAATTATTACAAATGAATTTGGGAATTGTGTTGGCTGGCCTTGTCTTCACTAGAGGTGCCATCATGATCGGGTCCGATTTTGGGGTCGTGACAGCATCCTAAAAGGCTGGGAAATATGCAACAAAGCAAGCACATGGATAGTCCACAAAGGAAATAGGGTCAGTTTCTTAAATGATACATGGATTCCTAATCAGCCAGCAATCAGACAGATGATTGAGGGCCCATTAATCCAAAATGACCTAGATTCCAAGGTTAGCTCAATCCACAACCTGGGCAATTGGGAAACATCAGCTTTGTCCATTACCCTACCTCCAAGTGTTATGAACCTGTTGAACTCACTGTTCATTCCCCCTGTTACAACTAAGGATGACAATCTTATATGGGATTTGGTTCCCAATGGCTAGTTCTTAAATAGCTCTGCTAACTCATTCCTAAGCAGGACTGACACCAGCCTCCATCCTGGTGAGAAAGGCTCCTTCAAATGGATCTGGAAGCTACAAGTCCCCAAAAAATCAATTACTTCATCTTGCTCCTAACCCATAAGAGGCTCCCAACTAGGAGCTTCCTCCACTCTATAGGAATCAATTGTGTCCCACAATGTCCTTATTGTAACAATGGACAGGAATCCATTGCCCATATTTTCTTTTAATGCCCTAATGCTGTCCATTTCTGGAATTAAATTCTACCAAACTCTTCAAGGAATGGGTCACATAATGCTCCAGTTTTCAATGGCCACCAGTGCAATCAACATGGAACTCTATAAAAAATGTCCCTTTCAACAACTATATCCTTTGGGACAATCTCATTCCCTTTTGTTTGTGGCACATTTTGTTAACAAGAAACAATAATTTATTCAATAATAAGAAGGAACACATCAATGCCACAAACACAGTCTCAAAAGCAACTGAATACCTTATGCTTACAAAGAATAACTCAACAAAGGTAACTCATCAGATCTTGTTAAAATGGGAACCACCAACCAGAGGTTCTTACAAACTTAATATAGATGGAGCAGCAAGGGGGAACCCAGGTATAGGAGGCTCAAGATGAGTATTTAGGAACCATAATGGCGATTGGGTATTGGGTTACATGGACAAATCCCTCACACAACTAACACTATGGCATAAGTACAGGCTCTCATACGGGGTCTGCAACTAGCGGAGCAAAATAACTTAGTTCCATTGGAAATAAACATTGATTCAGCTGAAACAATCAATATACTTTTGAATGGAAGTCTGATTTATGATCCTCTAATTTGTGAATGCAGGTCAATCATCCAAAAGATGGACAGGTGATAGTGAGGCACATCTACCGGGAGCAGAACATAGTAACTGATTCATTGGCCATAGAAGAAGCAAAGGAAATATTTCTGAACAAGTCTATGACATTATCAGTTCCTCCGATGTTTGTCAATGATGTATTTTGGGCAGACACCCTAGAAACTGAACTAGTTAGATCTTTTTTGGGTTGTAACTTAAACACAATCGTGCATAACATCAAAACTATGGGGTTTCTTCAATACCCCGGTAATGCCCCTGATGTAGTTCCTTTTGTTAACTATTATTAATACTATATCCCTTTTAACCAAAAAAGATAGTTAAACGAATTACTATTCTTTATTTCTTTTTTTCATTGGCATTTTTCTTACTTGCTTATAATAACATTAGGTGAGGGTAAGTGTCACGGCCCCAGTTCGCCCTCCGTGAACATGTCGTGATGGCACCTAGTTCCTACGACTAGGTAAGCCGAAAATGCAGAATTTACACAACTTGCGGAAAACAAACTAACTTGCGGAAAATAAACTAACTTACGAAAATAAACTAACTTGTGGAAGCAACAACTGAAATTCTTACTGTCAAGAGAAAACTTGTGTATAAGTGCCACTTGGCATAATACAACCCATATCACAAAAACCAAAAGAAATACCCAAAACCCGAAAACTCACAGGAAACACAGGCTAATGGAAATTAAATGTACTGCTCTAACTCCAGAATGTCTATACAACCGAAAGAAGGGAAAATCATATGCTAAAGCTGGAATAAGATAGAGACTCCTGGTCTGCAGACGTGGCAGATATACCTCAAAGTCTCTGCTAGATGTCTCCGCCACGAGGATAGTGCGTTTGGGTGGAGGTACCTGGATCTGCACATGAAAAACATGCGCAGGAAGGGCATGAGTACACCATAACGGTACTCAGTAAGTGCCAAGCCTAACTTCGGTTGGGTAGTGACGCGAAAGGTCAGGGCCCTACTGAGATAAAATAAAATAATAAGGTTGCAACATCATGAATAACAGAATAATGAGATATAGCTATTGAGTAAATCGAAATACACCAACCACAATTAACACGCATGAAATAAGATAACACAAAGTAAACAGCTCAATACCAACACCAATAATGAGAATCTCCCAGGATACTGTCCTGTAGTCCATTTTATCAATCTGTTCAAGGAGCTCCAGGGATACCGTCCCGTAGTCCACCGTATCAATGTGTAGGGGGATCTCTCGGGGATCTAACCCGTATTCCTAAAGTAAATATGTAGGGGGATCTCCCGGAAATCTGACTCGTAGTCCCAAAGTAAATATGCAGGGGGATCTCCCAAGAATCTAACCCGTAGTCCCAAAGTAAATATGCAGGGGGATCTCACGGGAATCTAACCTGTAGTCCCAAAGTAAACAAACAAGGGGGAGCTACCGGAATCCCACATCCGTAGTCCCAAAGTAAATGCGCAACCAAAATCAGAGAATATTCAGAATGAAGTACAACAATACAAAGCCACAGATAGTTCTAACCTAGCATGCTCCACATAATGCAATTAAGGTAATTTAAGCAAGTAGGCAATTTGGATCAACTAAACACGTTCTTCAAGACTAGCACAAAATATAATGGCAATTAGAATAAAACAAGTACGAAAGAAACCCAATTCAAATATTTTAAGTAAAATTCGGGTTTTCAATAATTAGCTCAAGTACGCGCTTATCACCTCACGTACCAGGCATTCAATTACCAAATATCACATCCTAAGGGGAAAGGTCCCCCACACAAGTTTAAACAAGCCACTTACCTCGAACAAGTGCAAGTCAACCCGAAACCACGCTTTTTCCACGAGTATCCACCTTAAAATGGCTCAAATCTATTCAATTAAATTGTATATTGTAAATAATAACTCAAGTAATTGATTCTACAATTATTCTAAGCTAATACGCGAAATTATATAAAATGACCAAAATGCCCCTCAGGCCTATGTCTTGAAACTCAGAAATTATTACATCAACGTGATCCTTATCTCGCCACGAGTCTATACATATAAAATTTACCAAAATCGGAGTCCAAATGACCCCAAATCCAAATTTAAAATATTAAAACTCAAGCCCTAGTTCTTCCTCTTTTGGCTAAATTTCCATGGATTCCAAGGATGATTTCACAATATAATCACGTATTTAGTTCATAGGACTTACCTCCAATCACTTCCCATCAAATCCCCTTCAATTCCTGTCCAAAAGCTCTCAAGGTTGCTCAAAAATGGTGGAAAATGGGTTTGGTTCGCGGATGAAATATTTTTAACATTCTGTTCGGGTACTGTAGCTAACACTATGCGATCGCATTAGAGCCTTGCGATCGCATAGAACAAAATTCCGAGGGTACTGTAGCTAACCCTATGCGATTGCAAGAACAAAATTCCTAGGTACTGTACCTAACCCTATGTGATTGCATACAACAAAATTCCTGGGTACTGTAGCTAACCCTATGCGATTGCATAGAATAAAATTCCTGGGTACTGTAGCTAACCCTATGCGATTGCATAGAACAAAATTCCTGGGTACTGTAGCTAACCCTATGCGATCGCATTAGAGCCCTGCGATCGCATAGAACATAATTGTTGTGCACTGACTACTGCATTTCTGCAGCATTTTCCAACTTCAAAAATTCCCGTTAGCCATCCGAAATCATCCCGAGGCCCTCGAGACCTCAACCAAAAATACCAACACCTCCTAAAACGTCATACAAACTTGTTCAAATCTTCAAAACGCCTCAAACAACGCCAAAACCATCAAATTACATCGAATTCAAGCCTATGTTCTTCTAAAACTTCCAAAACACGCATTCGATCAAAAACCCAACCAAAACACGTCCGAATGACCTGAAATTTTGTACACATATCCCAAATCACCTAACGAAGCTACAGAAATTCTCGGAATTTTGTTCTGACCCTCGGATCAAAATCTCACCTATTAACAGGAAATCGCCAGTATACTTACTTCGCCAATTCAAGCCTAAATTAGCTACGGACTTCTAAAATACATTCCGAACACACTCCCAACCCCGAAATCACCTAACGGAGCTAACGGAACCATCGGATTTCCATTTCGAGGCCGTCTTCACACTGTTCCAACTGCAGACCATTTTCAACAGTTAAGCTCTCATTTAGGGACTAAGTGTCCCAAAACACTCTGAATCCCAATACCGAACGTCCCGACAAACCAAAATAGTAGAAATAAAATTAGAGGCAGTTAATAGGGGAACGGGGCATAAATTTTACAAACGACCGGTCGGGTCGTTACATCCTCCCACACTTAAACATTCGTTCGTCCTCGAACGAGCATAAGGAACATACCTCGAGTAGTGAAAAGATGAGGGTATCGGCTGCGCATATCCCGCTCGGTCTCCCAAGTCGCCTCCTCGGCAGGCTGACCCTGCCACTGAACCTTTATTGAAGCAATGTTCTTTGATCTCAATTTTTTGATCTGTCTGTCCAATATAGCCACTGGCTCCTCAACCTAAGATAAATCCTTGTCCAACTGGGCTGAGCTAAATTCCAACACGTACGACGGGTCCCCGTGATATCTCCGGAGCATCGAAACATAAAATACCGGATGAACTCCTGCCAAACTGGGAGGTAAAGCAAGTTCATAAGCAACCTCTCCAACACGCTTCAATACCTCAAAAGGGCCAATAAACCTCGGACTCAATTTACCTTTCCCAAATCTCATAACGCCCTTCATGGGCGAAACTCGAAGCAGAAACCGCTCTCCGACCATATATGAAACATCACGAACCTTCCTATCCGCGTAACTCTTCTGTCTAGACGAGGCTATACAAAGTCTATCCTGAATCACTTTAAACTTTTCCAACGCATCCTGATCCAAGTTTTTCCGAATAATCTAACCTCACCCGGCTAGAACCAACCTACCGAGTCTCAGGTGCGCATAATTAACCTACTCACAGTTGGGACACCGAGCTACAATTTCGACTAGGCTCTGAAAGATACAACCTCACAACTAGCTGGAAAAGGCCTGAACATCCATCGCCATAGGTCTCTTGATACTGGTAGGTAAGCCAAACTTCCCAAACTCTCTGCCTGGCGACTCAAAGCATCGGCCACTATATTAGCTTTTCCCGGGTAATACAGGATAGTGATGTCATAATCCTTCTGCAACTCTAACCACCTTCTGTGGCGTAAATTTAGATCATTTTGCTAGAATATATGCTACTAACTCCGGTGATCAATATAAATCTCACAAGGCACACCGTACAAATAATGACGGCAGATCTTCAAGGCATGAACAATAGCAGCTAAGTCAAGGTCGTGGACAAGGTAATTCTTTTCATGTATCTTCAACTGTCTGGACGCGTATGCAATCACCCTACCGTCCTGCATCAACATCGCTCCAAGGCCAACCCGCGAGGCATCACAATTAACTGTATAAGACCCCGAACCAGTAGGCAATATCAAAATTGTGGTCGTAGTCAAAGCTATCTTGAGCTTCTGAAAGCTCGCCTCACACTCCTATGTCAACTAAAATGGAGCACCTTTCTGGGTCAATCTAGTCATAGGGGCTGCAATCGATGAAAACCCCTCCATAAAACGACGATAGTAACCCGCCAAACCAAGGAAATTATGAATCTCTATAGCTGAGGAGGGCCTAGGCAAACTCTCCACTGCCTTTACCTTCTTCGGATCCACCCGAACGCCCTTACTCGATATCATGTGGCCTAAGAATTCCACAGAGTCCAACCAGAACTCACATTTTGTGACTTTGCATATAACTTCTTCTCTCTCAGGGTCTGAAGCACTGTCCTCAGGTGTTGCTCATGATCTTCCCGACTCCGGGAGTATACCAGAATATCATCTATGAAAACAACCACGAACGAGTTGAGATATAGCCTGAACACACTGTGCATCAAATGCATGAAAGTTGTTGGGGCATTGGTCAGCCCAAATGACATAACTAGAAACTCGTAATGACCATACCGAGTCTTGAAAGTAGTCTTCGGGATATCTGGCTCCCGAATCTTTAACTGATGGTAACCTAAGCACAAATCATTCTTAGAAAATACTTGTACGCCCTGAAGTTGGTCAAATGGATCATCAATACGAGGCAAAGGATAACGGTTCTTCACTATAGCCTTATTCAACTGGCGATAATCGATACACATACGCATAGAACCATCCTTCTTCTTCAAAAACAAGACAGGGGCACACTAAGGTGATACACTAGGCCGAATAAAACCCTTATCAAGCAAATTCCTGTAACTGATCCTTCAATTTAACTAAATGTTTCACCTCATCTTTAGTCCATAACCTTAGGACAGGATCCAAACTTCAAAATCTGCCATTCGTCATAGGATCCGAATTCCACATCATCATACTGCATTAGTCGTATTTAAACACACTTCAACTTTTAATAGCACTTAAATACTTTGAAATTATTTTTCTTCAGGATGTTACATTCTCCCACACTTAGGGTCATTCGTCCTCAAATACACAACGTAACTTATCTCTTTCTTTGCACATCTTAATGTCTCAAATTCTTCTAACTCCCAAATTTTTCAGAAATTTCGGCTCAGCCTCCCCTGTAATTAGGCCTATCTACCTGCCAGAGTAACACCAAAACAATTCCTAACAACACATCCACAACCCAATAAAACACCACAATGTATATATCAGTAACACCAATCTCATCATTTCAAGCATCGCATTATCATAATGATATCTAGACATGAAACACATCATATGTATGCCCATAACCACGTTTCTTGCCATAAAAGTTGTTCATAAATTATAACATTGCCAATTAGCCTTATGTTAACAAATATCTTATTTCAAGCCTCCATTTTACTCACAATAAGGCATGAGACCTCATAATTACTCACGCGAATTAATGAGTCACATTTATCGCCACCTGGGCGCCCGTCTCATAGGCTAAAACTCAACATTTACAACACAAAAATGGCTGAATATAAACAGAAAATATACAAGAACTGTCAAATAAGCCTAACAGGCATGACTGCGTTCAGTCCATTTTTATTTACTCTAGTGATGGATGTACTGACACAACATATTCAAGGGGAAGATTTCATGGTGTATGTGATTCGTTGATGACATAATTTTGATTGATGAGACGCGAGATAATGTTAACGAGAGGTTGGAGGTGGTTGTTATTGTAGCCAGCAACTGCAAAATCTCCCCAATTAATTGACAAGTTCTGGCGAAGCATACTCAATACCAACGGTTGAACCAACTAATACGCTTTCTGGTTCTGGCCAACCAAGAGTTCAAAACCAACTGTCATCTGCATAGAGGTGGCACGAGTTTCATTTAGTTGCTAAAATTTGAAAGGTGGAACTAGAGAATACTACCTGCAATTGTTAAGATTTAGGGAAATGAAATTTAGTGGGCGTTTGGACATAAGAATTCTAAAATTCCAAAAAACAAAGTGGAAAAAAAATTTCAAGTGAAAATGATATTTGAAAACTAGAGTTGTGTTTGGACATGAATATAATTTTGGGTTATTTTTGAAGTTTTGTGAGTGATCTGACTGAATTTTAAAAATAAATTTTTGGCATTTTCAAATTTTCCAAAATTTAAAAAATGCATCTTTAAGTGAAATTTGAAAATTTTATGACCAAACGCTAATTTCAAAAAAAATGAAAAATTTTCGAAAAAATGTGAAAATTTTCTTATGTCAAAACGGGCTCTTAAACAATGACCGTATATCATCTCTTTAGAGAATGAAATATATTCAAATGTTTTAAGGACCTGTTTGCGTGCATAGAGTAGTGGGAGTCCAGCTCAACGGGACTGAATACCAAGAATACCTTTAACCGAAAAGGATAAAAAAAAAAGCGCTTAACCTATTAGAAATGGTTCAAAAATGCCTTTCATCCATCTATGTGGCTAAAATTGTCATCAACGTTTGTTTTAGGACTAAAATTGCCCTTCCCTAATAGCACCTAACCTTTTCACAGTTAACCCGTGAATTTCTAACCCATCCAAAAAAACACTACCCATTAAAGAACAAACCCAATACCCAACTCTTTTAATGTGTTTGCCAGATTCTTTCTATTTTTCCAATTCAAGTTCTTAGTCTCAACTTCTTTTTTATTCAATTTTTCATCTTTTTCTTCCAACTAGAGTTATTGAACTACCAATTTTCTTTCTTCCATTTTCCTTTATGTTAACAATTACAAACATTTGTTCTTTCTAGAGAAATAATTAAATATGATTTCCGTAAAATTATGTAGCCTAAGAAAAAAATTGCAATCTCAATCAACTGAGGCACTCACTTTATCCATAACAAGGTGCCAGCCATAGAATAAACACAATAATTGTCACAATTATTCATAAACTTACAACAACAACAATCCAGTATAATCCCACTTAGTATGGTCTGGGGAGGGTAGTGTGTACGCAAACCTTACCCCTACCCCAAATAGACCCCCGACATCCTTCCCTCCAAGAACTTCCCACCTTTCTCTTAGGGAGACTCTAACTCACAACCTCTTGGTTAGAAGTGGGGGTTACTTACTATCAGAGCAACCCCTCTTGTCTCCCCACCATTAATATTACTACCTTTCACCACATTTACTTGTCTAACAATCAGTAAAAGCACAAATGGGCACTAATTGTTTGAAGTTATTGCTTCATTCTCTTTACATAACACCAAAAACATTAAACACCCAACTAATCCTACATTTCCTTGCCCATTCTAACCTTAAATTTGCCAGTCTTTTGCTCTTTTTCAGCTTGTAACTGTGTTGTAGTCATTGCTTTTTTCTCCTTCTATCTAAATTTCTTGAAATATCTGAAGTAGGCAAATTGAAAGAAATTGGAGGGTAGAAGAACCCTAGGTTCTTGTCTATTTTGTGAAATGAAAATGAGTAAAGCATATTGGTTTTTATAGACACGAATTTTCAGAAATCACTTTAGTTTAGAGCATATATAGTAACTATAGTTTGCTTACTTACCATTCATAGATATTATTCAATTGTTACTAACTTGTATAACTTGTATTCAAATGCGCAACGAATACAGTCTATGTCAACTATATTCGTTGGCGCAACGAATACAACTAAGGCGAAATACAGAAATGCAGAAAAATAAAATATTCTTGTTAAGAGTCGAACTCAAAACAATTAATCTTTATAAAATCCAAATATTCCTTCTCAAAAAAAAATCCAAATATTGCTACAAATGGTAAATTTACTGAAAATATAGCTATGAATGGTAAATATAATATAAATATTTGATGTGTCACGTAATTTTTACTTTTATATATAATGGGTATCCGATTATGTGAGTCGGGTTTATGGGTTGGTTCCTCAATATTGACCAATTGAATAATGCCACATGGATTTTGAAAAAGTCCCCCACAACCCAAAAGTCAGACGTTAGTTCAAGGCTTAAAAAAATGTTGAGGGCAATTTTAGCCCTTAGGTGGATATAGGGCTTTTTTGAGCCATTTCTAAAAGGTTAAGAGCATTTTCTGACCCTTAAGGTTGATCTGAGTTTTACGCTTCATTATCTATAACTTTCAGGAGAAATGTTGACTTAACATAAATTTGACGTACATAAGTTCTTAATCCAGACATACTTAAAGTTGGAATTGTCAATAAATATGTTAAATTTACAATTGATTGTACTCGTTGCGACTCTTGCCATCTCCGTCAATTATATGAAGGTAAACGCAGAACGCTACCAGCCAGAAGAAAAAATAACAATGATGATTCAAGATGGATAAACAACAAAATTGGTAAGAGCATAACATACATATTGAGTGTATTATGCATTTTTATGAGGATAGATCTTCAATTCCTCTTCATAGACTTTTATTATTAAATCAGTGGAAGCTTTAGAAGTCATCGCTGTAAATGGAGGGGGTCCTTCTGCTTTTGAAAAATCCATATTGTCTAACAGAATTATAATTGGGGAAACTGTTATCGAAAAATCATTTACGAATAGCAATGTAGTGAAATAGCTTGAAACTTATATACCTGGAGGAACCGAAGGAGACATACAGGATACCTCTATACTGTTATGAATCCAGAATCACAAAATATGCTCGCACTACACATAGCTGATTTGGTTCTAGAAGTTTCTTCGCTTGCTATATTAGGTCCAGTGGTAAAAGATTATTCCACTGTCTAATGACTACTGATGCCATATATTCCTTCTTTTGTTTGGAGTTGGTGCAAGAGGATGAGATCACCTCTGAAAATACTCCAGTTGACCTTAATGAAATACTCAATTCATTTGAAAATATCTTTCAAAAACCTCAAGGTTTGCCTCCAGAACTATCCCAGATCATGTGATTCACTTCCAACCAGGTACTGGTCCTATTAAAGTCAAACCATATTGTTATCCTTATTTTCAAAAGCAGGTAATGGAGTAGTTAGTCACTGAGATGTTAAAAGGAGGCATCATTTGTTATGGCGAGGAAGAGGCAAACTCGAAAATAAAGAAGATAAAGAACACCAAATTTTAACGTGGAAAACCCTTCAAATCGAAGGTAAAAACTACGGGATCACAAAAATCCAAAAAACTCCACTATAACAATAAGAGGGTTACAAAAGTACTCCAAATTGGCTACACAACAAGTTCCAAACATGGAGCAACAATAGTAACAAGAGCAACAACTAATCAATTGAAGAAAGAGGAGAATCCACAAAAAATGAAGCTGTTGTTTGCAGCTCGAAATCAGATGCTATGAGACTCCAAATCTGATCGTCATCGTTCAAATAGAAGATCAAGATGTTACGAACACTAATTCAAACTTTCAGCCCGATCCAACGGTTAACAAATTAGAAACATGATTTGAAGTTGGCTGGTCGGAACAAAAATCTGCAGCAAAACAAATACTTTTCTTCTCTCTTCTCTCTTGATGAAATCTCTCTCAAAACTCACTCTTATGTGCTTAAGTCTTTCAAAGACATGTATCAATGAGCATAGAATAATTCTCCAAGGTTTTCCTATTTATAGATCATGAGTGGTGCTTTCTCTTAAAGCCAAAACCACTGAAAATAAGAATAAACCGAATCCAATTCCGAATAGGATTGGAAACCAAAAGAGAATAGGATTAGGCCATTGGGCCTTTGGCTGGACAACATGGGCATGTGCCCAACAAGCCAAGGGACCAAATGTGCCTTCAAGTAGAGGAACTATTAACAGGCTTCATAACTGCCAATTTTCTACAAAGCGCATGCTTATCTGCAAGCTTAACTATGAAGTTCTCATGCTGATCCATATAAATCTCCTCATATAAATCGCCATAAAAAAGTAGTCTTGACATCCATCTGCTCAACCTCTAAATGTAGACTTACAGCTAAGCCTAGAACCACACGAATAGAAGATATCTTTACAACAGGGGAAAAATTTTCATCAGAGTCAACTCCCTTCTTCTGGCCAAAACCTTTAACAACTAACCTCGCCTTGTATCTAGGCGCACAGGTATGGTTATATTTCTTAATTCTGAATATCCATTTGTCAGATAAGCTCTCTTACCTTTCGGCAATTTCACTAAGTCATATGTGTCATTCTCATGGAGTGACTTCATTTCATCTTCCATCACTTCGATCTACTGATATTTGTGAGTATCTTGCATGGCTTCATCATAATTCTCAGGTTCTCCCATGTCAGTCAAAAGTACATACTCTTCAGGAGGATAGCGCATGGATTTTTGCTTCTCCTTTGTAGATCTTCTAAGAGAAATTTCAGGAGCATTCGAAGTAGTTACCTGTGCAGGAATTGGTTGTTGATCAACCACAACTTCATCAACTGGAGCATCCATAACATCTACACCATGATGATCATTTTGATCTTGATCATTATCTCTATCATTGTCTTGGGTTCCTTCATGTGCAATAGGTGTCTTTGCAATTGAAACTGGACCAATATCAACTAAGCTCTCATTACTCTGAGAATCTATCTTCTCATCTTTGTCAATATCTTCAATAGTTTGGTCTTCAAAGAATATTGCATCACGAATTCTAATAAGTTTATTGTCAACTGGATCATAAAAACGATACCCAAACTCATCTTGACCATAACCGATAAAGATGCACTGCTTAGTTTTGACATCCAGTTTCAATCTCTCATCTTTAGGAATATGCACACAAGCTTTACACCCCAAAAACTCTCAGGTGATCATAAGAAACATCTTTGGCAAACCAAACTCTGTCTGACACATCACCATCCAAAGCAACAGTAGGAGGCAAATTGATAACATAGGCAACAGTGTTAAGAGCTTTCGCCCAAAATGTATTTGGAAGTTTAGCCTCTGAAAGTAAGCATCTAACTCTCTCAACTAGAGTTCTATTCATCCTCTCTGCCAAACAGTTCAATTGAGGCGTCTTGAGCGGAGTTTTCTGATGACGAATTCCTTGTTCCTTTCAATAGTTATCAAAGGGACCACAATATTCACCACCATTGTCAGTGCGAATACATTTTAATTTCTTCCCCGTCTGTCTCTCAGCTAAGGACTCAAATTCCTTTAACACCCCAAGTGCTTGATCTTTAGATTTCAAAGGATACACCCAGAGCTTACGAGAATGACCATCAATGAAGGTCACAAAGTAAAGTGCACCACCTTTTGACTTTAGTTTAAAAGGGCCACACAAATCAGAGTGTACTAGCTCGAATAAATCGCGCTTTCTTGAGGGAGGATGACTATGAAAGGAAACCCTTTTCTGTTTTCCAGCTAAACAATCGATACACCTTTTCAGCTTTGCTTGTTTCAATCCAGAAAGCAAACTTTTCTTAGCCAAACACGTAATCCCCCTATCGCTCATATGACTCAATCTTCTGTGCCACAATTCTGATAAAGTATCACTTTCCACCATATTAATTGAGTCATTAAGAATAGAGCCCTGTGTCACATATAAATAACCAGACTTGACTCCGCGAGCCACTACTAACGAGCCCTTAGTGAGCTTTCATTGGCCATTAAAGAGGGCATTATGGTAACCTTCATCGTCTAATCTTCCTGTGGAGATCAAATTTTAAGGAAAGTCTGGAGCATGCTTGACATCTTGAAGAACTAATGTTGAACTATTATTAGTTTTCAAACAAACTGTGCCAACACCAAACACCTTAACTTCACTGGCATTGCCCATCTTTTACACTCCAGAATCAATAGCAGTATAAGATGAGAAAAAATCTTTTCTTGGTGTGACAGGTGAGGTAGCTCCGGAATCTATTATCCAGCTAGTCTCATGGGATACCAAATTGATGACGTTTTCATCATAAGCAAAAAGAAGGTCACCTCGAACAATAGCAGCAACATTTTTCTCGTTATTTTCAACTTTCTTTCCTTCTCTAGTTGAGTACTCCCCGAGATCGTCCCTTTCTGGCGATGGGCAATTGCATTCTACGTTCTACGGATCTTAGCGGGGTGCCGCCATCCTTTAACGGTTGTGATGATATACCACAGCTTGCCGGCTCTTCTTTTTTCGATTTCCCCTTGTCTGTTGAACTGGATCCGGGTTCACTTGCTTGGCGATGCTTTGTGGTCACCTTTGTTGGATGGCGTAGTTGCTGCTCTCTTGGGTTTGTAACTCCGAGCATTTTGTGACTCTTGTGGTGGGCCACGGTTTCCTTGGAGGAGTTTTGGTCGAATAGGTCCGAGCCACTCGAAGTTCCCGGCTTCAGTTATGGTGACCATTATGCTTAGAACTGCAACGTTGAAGTCGAACTTTATTGGGCGAGGTTTCCTTGCCGGTTGCGTTTCGTTGAATCTGGTATCATTGGGGCTTCCTCAAAGGTGTCGTCTTCGTGTCACCGCCTTGTTTTTGCAAGATGTGTTGTGCCTTAGATCGTTTCTTCCGTTCGCACCATGTGGATGATGATTTCGTTCGTTCAGTGTCGGCTTCTCGGTTGGGGATCTGCCTGGATACGCCGATTCAGTGGGGTTTCTCAAGGGTTATCTGTGTTTCTGACTTGGGTATGGTGTTGGTTGCTGGTATATGACCAAGCTTCGATCGGATATTCGACTAAGCTTCACTTGAATTGCTCCGGAGCTGCCGGGTGTGCTTTGTTAGGGTTGTGGGCGAAGGTCAGTGTCACCCCACTATTCAGGAATGGGAGTGGTCTCGTTTGCCTTGCCGGGGAGTGGGGTGCGGCTTCCCGTGATATTTTATTTCTTTTTCTTCTCCCAGCCTTCGCTGCGTTGAGCTCTTCTGGCATTATTTTGATGGCGTTGGTGTGTGCTTCCATAGATCCCGATAGTATGGTGAGCGAGCCCCCGAGATCAGATGTCGAATAATGATGCCGCGTCGTGGTTTCTTCCGGGGTAATTTCTTCAAATCTCCTCATCGGGATGGGCCCGAGTTCTCTATTTTGGAGGTCGTCGTTCCCGAGCGGGCGTGCGTGAGTGGCGATGTACCTGTGAAGACTTGTGGTCCTGTTACTCCTACGGAATTTTGTTTTTTCTGACTTCTATAAAATGAGTCCCAGGGTCATATCTCCGTGAGACTGTTGCCGTAGGAGTCTCCACGAGCGTGAGTCGATCTTTATGATAATGTCTTCCAGCATCCTCACTGTTATAGGATAAGTTGTTGGTTCATCATCACCCGACACCTCAGGCACTGAGTCGGAGCGAGGAGATATTTTGGATGCTGCTGCGCCGAGAGTCTCCGGGCAGCTCTGTAGCTGAGAGATGGCCACATGCTGTTCCTGCAACATTTCAAAAATAATACGAAGATTAACTTCCCGTTTTATCGGGGATGGGATTTTTCGGGTTTCCTGTTGGTTAGCGTGTTGCGTACTGCCATTGGAGCGCAAGACTTCGTTACCTCTCTATGCAGCGTATGAATCCGTATTCGCTCTAACCGATCTAGATGCGTTATCGGGGTCCTGCGGTGTCGCGCCAACCGTTAGGATAGTCACATTGTTTTCCTTGCGATTTATGGGGTTTTCGCCCTCGATTTCTCTTATCGAGCTGACCATTAACCTGAAATCGAAAGGTCTTGGGCAAGAAAAAGTGTGAGAAATATCATATGTTTAAGTGACGAAACTAGAAAGAAAATAATCACTATTATTTTTAGCCCCACGGCAGGCGCTAAAGTGTTTACCGTGAAAATGGTAACAACAATTAAATTTGTAAATGAGATTCTAAAAATACGTGATCTATAACCGAGCTAGTTTGTAAGGGTGATTAGTGCTAAATATGGAGTAAAATAGTAAAGATCAAGCTATCCGAAATAATAATCGAACCAATAAGGGGACGTTTTCGGGCTTAGAACAAGCTAGTAGATACCTCGGGGCCAGGCTTCGAGCCTACCTCGGGCCTATCGGAGGTTGTCTTATCGAGGGTAGTCGGGAAGGGGATAACAGATAAGTATGTGTATACAAGGCTTTATACCGTCAATCTTGAGCTAAATGATGAAGAACAAACGAAGAACAATAAAATTCTAGAGCGACCTCGGGGTCGAAGAACACAGTTAACTTAGAAGAAAGAGATAGAGAGAGATATTATTGCTTATTGGAGAAGTGGAGCAATATCAGTCCCTTACAAGGTGGGGTGAGTCCCGTTATATAGGCGAGGAGACTCGGTAAAGTATGCATATATTGTTTACAAGAGTAGAAAGATGGGATAACCTATTGCGCGTCATCTCATTAGGTTACAGATAGACAGGCCCTATCAGGTGTAGCCATGTGCTTCAGAGTCATCTTTTCTCACCCTGACCTCGGGCCCTGCTTCTTTTGATTCGGACCTCGATGAGCCCCGAGGTTGAGAACTCGATCGTAGCCTTCCATCCTCGGGGTCTCGAGGAAGGCTTCTAAAATTGTCTTGATAGTGAAAATCAAGTCTTCTGATTTTTACCGTGTACAAGATAATTTCTAGAAAATAAATTAAGGTGTCAAAAATAATTTAAAATACATAATTAACAATTTAAAAACACAGGGTCCAATTTTATGCATATAAAATATAATTATATGTTAAAATGGGCTAACATTGCAATTATATACAATTTAGCTTCAAAAATACTAAATGTAATTGTAAAAATATATAAAAATTACCTTAGCCATATTTTGGTATAAAAATAAAATAGATGAATTATCAAAATAATAATTTTGGAAATAATTATTGTGGATTTTATGGATAAAAAGGGAGAAAATAAATCAATTTAAACCCTTAAAATTATGGGAATAATAATAAAAATCTTGGGCATGCTTATATATGCATATATATGCTATTTTGAAGGTATTTTTGCATATTTAAAATATATAGGAAAAAATTGGGTATCAACAGAAATTCCAATACGCGGAAAGTTCCTGTATAATATACTGGAGATTGGAGGAGCATCGGTGCTCCAATCTCCAATATATTATGTTGGACCGGTATATTATACTGAAACTTCAGTATTTTATACTGGATTCCAGTATATTATATTGTAGTATTTTCTGGATTTTAAGCAGTGTTTTCGCTCAAATTTATCTTTACATGAAAAGTGGCTAAAAATCGATTACTTTTGAAACCATGGCTATTTTTGAATGACAACTTGTAAATTTGGCTATTTTTGAATTTCTCCCTATTGGTATAGATGGTTTATTTATTCAAATATCTAAAACCATACACCTATTCCACAAGTAATTCCATAATTCAGGACCTTACAATAATCTCAATGTTTAGGAAGAATAATGAACAGCGTTAGAACGTTTTAGGCGCACTTTAAGTTAGTTTATCGCATGTCTACCTTTGCATGGTATAATTATGATTCCAAAAATTAAAATCGAAGTATGCATTTGCACAACTTTGGGCAAATATAATCTTAATATAATAAAATGCTATTAATTTTGTATACGTACGCGTGACATGATTTTGGCACAGTAAACAAAATGGATTCACACATGTGATTTGTTTCAGAGATAATCCCATATTTTAATCATTAAAAGCGGATAATAAAATACAAAACTAAATAAATCACAGTTTATCCAAAAATAATATAAGCCAAATGTAGTTAATAAAGCAACCGTGTTAGAAACATGGGACTTAAGGAATTCTTTACACCTTCTCGCCGATCAACAAAATTACTTAATTCAAAGTGGCGTCTATGAATAATAAAATAATTCCTACTTCAAAAATGTCACTTTAATTAGAAAAACTCTTTAACCCACAATTCATAATATACATAGCTTTTGGGGAAAAAAGGGGTGTGACAACTTTGGTGACTCTGCTGGGGACAAGAACCCAGAACTTCTAGTTCAGAGTTCAGAATTCGAGTTTGTAATGATTAAACCCTTTTGCCAGCTTTTTGAGTCGGTTACCTTTTTTTATTACCCTCTTTGAAACCCGAAAGTGTTATTAAAAAAACAAACAAACAAACAAAACAAAACCAACAAAAAAAAGAGGACAAAAAGATATTGGAATGAAAAAAGGAAAAAGAAAGAGAAAAGAAAACAAAACAGAAGAAAATGAAAAAAAAAGTTGCTTGAACTACGTTCGACTTGATTCCAAAAGGATACGTAGGCAGCCTCTCTTTGGGGTTCAGTCACACCAAAATAAAAATTCACATTCCCCCAAAAGTTAAAACTGGGCAGATGTTATAATGGTTCGGCGATGGTTTCGCCCAAAAGGCTCCAAAGTTATAATTCAATCCAAATCCTTTTAAAGTCTTTTCGATCAATCAACGAGAATGTTCAAAAATTAGAGAATACAGTCACTTGGATCTAATACAACCAAATGAGAGAAATGAAATGAGAAAGTCTTGTTAGTGAAAACTCGCAAAGAGTACTATATGACGATGGTGAGAAGAGACATCAATAGCATAAAGTTGCATTCAAGGCTATTTGATCAATGGTATTGTTACGAATGTATGAGGGAATAATGACAAGCAATAAATATGACAAATGGCAATAAATATAAATAGGGAGAATGATTCACCCAAATATTGAATGAGGTGGATGATTCTCTCTCTGACAATGATGTGAGGTAATTAAACGTAAGAATATAAAAAGCTTTCTCGGATATGATATGATAAAACTTGGGGATCAACAACAAATTGAATCTTTTGCAAAGACAATGTTTGTAGTTATCTTGAGAGTGAACTTTTCAAGAGAGGGCTTATCATATAGAATATTACATACCCCTTTCTTCTCTCAATCTTCCTACTTATATGGGACATATCTCTTACAACCTCTCGCTCAATGAAAAAGGACGCCGAGACTCCACCTCGGCATCACATTAATGTATTGGTAATCCCTTCTTTCGTTTGAGCTCATTTTCAAGTAAAACATACATTAATGATTACAAGTATATCATCCAAAGTTGTACCGATGATGTCGTTCCAAAGCCAATAGGACAATCCGGACAAATGTCGCCCTTATGCTACACCGCTAATATGTCCCCAATGACGATTGCCACAATAACCAAATCGCTCCTCCTGCGCGGCCCGCCCGAGCTCGGGCTAATACATCGGGTGACGCACATAGACAACAGTGAATACATCGCCCGAAATGCAATTCCGGCCCTACTCCTCCAAGGGTGCGAAACTCCGTGACAAATGCGGAGCCAAAGCATCTGGCTACAAGAGACAGAAGGAGATTCCTCACCTTACGCCCATGACCGGAATTACCCTCAAATGAGGTCAAAGGGTAAGGACACTCGCGTCCTCGGCCCGGCCTGGCCGGACGAGGAATACTACTGCCGAGGTGCATACTTCCAGGAACACAACATCCTTTTATCATTTCCTTTTTTCCTTTCTTGTTGCTAATCTATACACAGGCAGGCAGCCAAGGCATTCAGTAGTTCTGGATCCCGCTAGAGGGTCTGCGGCCTCCACGGGGCCGCCGGGCATTCTTTCCTTGATCGGGTTTCTATCAGGAAGAGGGTTCCGCCAACAAGATTATTAACAGAACTTCACGTCCCCAGGGAAGGGACCTAACAAGTCCACGATCTCTCTCTCTATTTTCCAATATGGAATCATACAGGCACATCGGATAATCAGGAGAGTCACACTCATTTACAACT
The DNA here is from genome assembly GCA_026770625.1 of Nicotiana glauca. NCBI lineage: Eukaryota > Viridiplantae > Streptophyta > Magnoliopsida > Solanales > Solanaceae > Nicotiana > Nicotiana glauca. The sequence continues at coordinate 234,311 of MU766656.1, forward strand.
TATATTTTCGCCAAGCAATAAAGAATATTTTCCAAGCATTCGACGCCTCGAAGAAAAATATTTTGGCTTATCCTCAGCAAAAAACCTCTACATCAAATGCGTCCCGAAACGCTCGGAGACTTAATCAATTCAGCACCCTCACGACCCCAGGGTCGAGATTCCAGACTCACAAAGCCCTCGCGATATGGCACCAAGACTACAAAAGGCGGTATTCAGGCCTAGAATTATCTAATATATTTGGAGACTCAACATAAGCAATTTGACAACTTGTGCGACGCCTAGGTCGGAACTCCGAGCTCACCAAGCCTCCGGAAAATGGATCCGAGCTCACGAGAAGTTGTCTTCAAGCGAACTCGATGACTCGGAGACTGTCATCAATTGCCATACACTGGAAAATCCGAAATTGTAAGACCCTAACGGGCAGCCTCGACAAAACTAGATCAATTCTCCATAAACTGTAAGACCTCAACAGGCATGGCAAATTGTAAGACCTTAATAGGTATGAAAAATCCCGCAGTTTAGGCTATACGTCGCATTTGTAAAAATCCCTAAAGGGCATACCCTTAGTGTAGGCGCCTAAAACTGCTTCTCGGGATCAAAAATGGCTCTGGTCAAACACATGCGACTCCGATCAAAACAGTTGCTACAGCCCAAAAAATATGACTCGGGGATGCCCGACTGTTGCTAAAGAATCCTCCGAATCTACTTCGGAAAGAACTGGTTAAACACAGGCTTCCCTCAACAGGCAAAAAATGAGTCCCGACCGTGTCGGCTCCAAAATTGCAAAAGCGTCAATCTACTCGACCTATGGGCTATGAACCTTCTGAGGTGCACAAAACATCACCGACTATGACCTGAAATCGAGGTTCTTTTAGAACCGACTACTGGTCAGGCAAAATAATCAATAACACCTTAACGAGAAGAAACAAAGCCTACAAAAAGCCTTCGGGCCTCACATCAAACAGAGTAAGTGCCATTGTCGCCGGCTAAGAAAAGCCTCTGGGCCTCACACCAAAAGATCTCTACGACCATCAGCTTGAAAATTAACAACTTGAGGATTAAAGTGAGCTCGAATCGTAACCCGATTTAGCGACCGGATCTAAAATAGTTAAATTAAACAAAGCCTCTGGGCCTCATATCAAAAGGTCTCTATGACCAAACAGCGTAAGTGCCATTGCCACCGGCTAAGCGAGCCTCCGGGCCTCATATCGAAAGGTCTCTACGACCAAACAACGTAAGTACCATTGTCGGCGGATAAGCATGCCTCTGGGCCTTATACTAAAAGGTCCTAATGGCCAAACAACGCTCGGAAGGTCACCATCGCTGGCCAAAAACTCAGATGAGATTTAAGGGTCAATTACAGCTCGAATCGCATCGCGACTCGGAGACTGAACCCAAAAAATCGCCAAACGCCCAAGGGCAGAGAATGAAAGTCATTGTCACCAGCCTAAACGGGTTCGAGGATAAAATAAGCTCGAGTCAGGACATCGACTCAGAGAATGAACCCGAGGGCAATTCGATCACAAAACATCTAAAGGCAGGATACAAAAACAACGCTATCAACAGCCGAGGCAAATCTCCGAGCCGCGCGCCCACAAAATTGCTTTAATCCAGGAGCACAAAAGAGTCATCACCCTCCGCCCATGTAGGCGGGAGAAAGCTGGAAGGCCAATCAGAGTTCAAGCCATAACACGGCTCAGGGACCGATCCCATAAAATGGTCAACACGATCAAAAGCAACAACAGAAAAAAAGGTAGAAAAAGAATACGCATTGAAATTCTCCTTACATTACATACAACAAAAATATTCTCCACCTACAGGAATGCTCTGCGCGCGCCGAAAACCAAGCTACAAAATAGAAAGGGATATATTTTGTGCCAAGGGGATACAACCCATCAAGATCGCCCTCTGCAACGCCTGCGAGGAGTGACCGAGCATCATGCTCGTCCGCCCTTGCTTGAACCAATTCCTCCGAGAGGATAAAGCCTCTCGCTCCAACTTCCTCGAACACTTCTCTCCGGGATCGACAGCGAATATATTCCTCGATCCTCTTCTCATGATCAAGGGCTTGCCTCAACTTGGATTGGGCATCAGTAGCCTCCTTTATGCAAATTGCCATCTCACGACCCGCCCTGGTTCGGCTCAGTGCCGCTTCTGCCCGGGCATTCAACTATCTCGGCCCTGAACTTCGAGAGGTCAGACTCCAGTCTCTCGATCATGTCCGCTAGAACCTTGGTGTTACTTTGGGATAAGTTGAGCTGGGCCTCGAAGGCAGGAATCTTGGTTGAAACACTCACCTCCTCCAAGGCTTGAGCCCGCACTTGGGCCCCTCAGTTCCTCGCAAGCTGCCCTGACACGGCTCACCTCACCCTTGAGGTAATCCAAGGCCTCTGTCCTTTTCTGCAGCTAACATGACAAGAAGAAGTTAGCCTTAAAAATTAAAAAGAAGCAAAGAATGCACTGCGGGAAATTACCTGCTCCGTCAAATAGCTCTCATAGTTCGAGCTCCGGTACGTCTCATATCGTCAATGTTGCAGCTCAACTTCTTTCTCCTTGCAAAGAATCCTGAGGGATTCTCCCTCATCCCGAACCCTCTGGAACTTGGCCTTTTGACGAAGCAACTCAAACTTGAGACTATCGTAGGCCTGTGCAATAAAGATTCAATAAGAGGAGGAAGACGCGGGGTATGAGAGAATTATGCACGAACTCACCGCAAAGTAAAGATGGCAAGTTTTCTCCAAATCAGAACATACTCCTGATAATATCGCTCCTGCAACCCCGGAAGAACAGGCTCCAGACATAACATGCCCATTCGAGGGAGCCGCTCACTGAGAAACAAGTACCTCGGGGACAGCCAACTCGGGTGATGTCCCGTCCTTATAAATACGAGCCCGGCCAGTACCACTAGAAGCTCCTTCGCATGATGGGTCCCGAACCCTCTTGCTGCTACCGTCTCTCGGCTCGAAAGTCGACGACTCCATCTCTTCTCCGGGAAAATGCTGCCTTGCCCCGAGAAACCGCCCGATATCTACAAAAACAATGCATCCAGCGTAGATGAGATGGGAAAATGACGCCTAAAGAACATATCGGCAAAAAAAAAGCAACATACGCATATACCTTGATGGTCCACTCCCCACCTGATACGATACATAGCTCGCCACCTACGTTCATCGCAAGACGAATGGGTCACCAGCCTCCGAACCCAATCGAGCAAATTGTAAACTTGGCCTGACATCCACGAAGTTGCTGCAACAAAGGGAATAATACTGATTACTTAGCTGATTTTTCCTATGAACAAAAATTGAAGGAACGGCAAAGCGCCTCACTTACGTGTGTAATTCCACCCTTCAGGGAATGGCAGGAACTCCACAGGAATGACATCGGTCGTCCTGACTTGGACAAACCAACTGGCCCACTCTCGATCTCCACCTTTACCATCGTCAACAATAAAGAGCGTGGGCGAGCAATCCCTCAAGGTTAGCAGTCCTCGATAGTGGAAAGGCCGATACAGCCTGATGAGATGGTCAAACGTGAATTCAAGTTCGGCCTTCTCCGTAAAAAATCTCATCATCAACACCGTTCGCCAAAATGACGGATGAAGTTGTGCCAAGGTAACCCGATTATTCAAGCAAAAGTCAAGCACGACCTTATCAAGAGGGCCAAATGCAAAAGAGTATAGGTACACGCTCAAAAACCCATCAACAGAGTCCGCGATGCCTTCACGAGGGGAAAGCACCCATAGTGTCATCCCCTCGCTCCACCCGCAGTATTGTCTCGCCATCTCCAAGTATTCCTCTCTCATCAAGGACGCTGCCTCCAAAGTAAAGCCCTTTGACTCTCCAACACCGGGAACGGCATCCCCCGTCCTTTGCCTTAACGAGTCTGAAGTGGTCCGCCATGACTGAAGCAGAACTAACGAAATAAAGCGAAGAAGCACAAACACTTTTTCACACTTTAAAAGATAGGGGGGCCTATGTTGAAATGAAAGAACAGTTGCCCAAAAATAGTAAAGTCTCACAAAGAAGCTGAAGCCACACCTCTTATATACAAAAGGCGGCAACAAAGTCACATACCAGATGTAAGCTCCAGGAAGCCAATGTCCTCGATACGGATCGACGGGTCAATACCCTACCCAAGAAACATCCTCCAACATATGACCAAGCTCGAGGATCCACACGAACTATCTAAATGCTCCAGGCAGCGTCTCATATTTGGAAACTCCATCCGCCAAGAAGCAGGATCACAATAAGCTCCATGGCGCCGATGTCAGACGTGAGGCACACGCTTGGGATCACGATTCCTTCTCCGGAGGAGCAAACCCGAGAAGCTCCAATCTCCAAAGCTCGACGAGGCCCGGAGGAAGCACCCCGCACATAGGCAAACTCCTCGAACGGGAGCCGACCTTACACTCTTTGAAAAATTTGTCCATATCAAAATCAACAGGACCCACTGAGGCATCCAAGGATGTCCTTCATCCAGGGTATTGTTCCCGAAGGCCCCACAATTTGATGCAAGATCTCCAAACGAACCAGCAAGCCCGGCAGCTTGAGCCTATCCGGTCACTCCGTCATCAAGCCAAAATTACAACAAAAAAGACAGCAGGAAAGAGCCTTACCAATCAGCTGGGGACCAATACGAGCTATCACGGCAAGCTACAACGGCCCATAAGGAGCAGAAGGCATTTAAAAATACCAAAGGGTGTGAAAGCAAACAAGCGCCAAAGGAGAAGAAGAAATATATCTCATACGGCCTAAAAAGGACCATCTACGCCCAGACCAATAAGACCTCCAGGGTACTCGAAGACGACCTACATCCGGAGCAGTGCCCCCGAAGGCCCCGGAAACTAACGCGCGATCTCTGAATGACTCGGGATACTCTTACAAGCACCAATCCATCAGATCGACCCAAGGTTGTCCTGAAGGACGACAATGGGATCGAAATGAGCTCATATCAATCGGTGAAAAATCAAAGCAAACGCTCACATCCAAAATTTATATCGGCAATTAGCAACACAAAGGAATGCATTTGAAGAGCCTCGAAGGGCATGAAAGCATAAGGAAAAAGAGCAAATTCGAAAACAGAGGTCAACAAAGTTCATTTCTCATTTATGAAGTTTACAAAGTACAAAAACCCCCGAGGGGTCACAACATTCGATTACAAAGCCCCGGAGGGTCATTACATACAAGGTACAAAGGCTTACAAGAATTTACGCCTAAATCTGAGGAACGGAAGGATGTACATGTGATGAAACCTGGGCGCCCGGTCTGCCCTCGAGAGTTCATCTCTGGTATCAGTATACCTGAGCTCCCCACCCTCGACGACGTATCATCGAGGGTGACTCCTTCGACCTCCACCTCCCATAGGTTCCCAGCTATAAGTGTTAAACGGGTGGGCCGGGTCGGGCCTATTTTTTTAAACCCGTACGGGTTTGGTTCTGGGCCAGTTCCGGGCTCAGTGTTAATGGGTTTAACGGGTTCGGGTTATTACGGGTAAAAATTGAACCGTAAGGGTTACGGGTTGAGGGGGCCGGGCCGGGCTGGGTTTAGTGTGTTTTTACTTTTTTTTTGGAAAATTTTATAACTATTGTAAGTTATTTTGATACTTTTTATTAATTTAATTTAAAGAATACAAGGAAGATGAGAAAAAAATGCACTTATTGCAAGTGCTACTTTTATTTCATAATTCAAATTTCAAACTTACAAATTGAAATGTTTACATTTTTAACAACAAGTAAATTCAAAGGTTTTGCATTGCTCTGTTAAGTTCCTCATAATCAATATGAACTGAGTGACCTTCTTTAGGAGTGTTAAATTCGGATGGGTTATCATGTGTTAATATATCTCCAAGTTCCTCGTCTTCTGGGCTATCAACATCTTCACGTCCTTGATTTCTTCTTTCCGATCTAATCTAATCTCTAAAACATACTAAAACTTCCAAAGTATTGCTTCCCAATGAGTGACGGGTGTCTCTAAGTTGTTGTCTTGCTTGGCTAAATGCACTCTCCGATGCAACAGTTGAAATTGGCACATTCAGCACGTCCCGAGCCATTGCGAAAAGAACAAGAAATTGCTTTCCATTGTCACCATCCCAATGGTGAAAAATCCTTTTGTGCGAGGCTCCTTTTGCTTCTGCAAGTAGAATTGAAGTTCATCAATATTCCTGCAACTTGTTTGAGTGTTAGAAAAAATAGAAAAAATATTAAAACTATCATCAAAGCCTTCTTCATCATTCACAGTAGCAGAAGTGCTACATTGCATAGTAGGATTAGCATTGCCTACAGTACGAGCAGCATCAATTACATTTGCATAATAATTATATATTTGTTGTAAATAATCATTTAGGTTGTTCATAGAAACATATAAATTTGGGGTTTCAGTTTCTCCAATCTCCATATAAGTATATAAAGCATTCATTAATTGGTGACAATCAGACATCTTAATAGAAGGATTTAAAACAGCACCAATTAAGTAAATCAGAGGAATTGGATAGAAATATTTTTTGAATTTGGCTTACATTTTTTCCACAACATCCTTATATTTATCTTTCTTCTTAAATTCAAAGAGTAGAAAAGAAATTTCCACTATATGTACTAAAGTCATAGTAGTAATAGGGTAATAAGCTCCAGAAAACTTAACAGTAGTTGTATAAAATTTATGAAAAAATTTAACAACATCATTAATGACCTCCCAAGTACCAGTTGTTAACATACGGCTTGGATCAGTACAATGCGCATTAGCAACTTCAGTTATTGGAAATCTATATTTGTAGCAAACTTTTAAAAATATATATGTATAGTTCCATCTAGTAATAATTTTGTCTGGCATGAATCGGGGTTGAAGGTTATACTGGACACACTTATTTTTAAATTCCTTTATTCTAGATTGTCTATTATTTCCTTGAATGACACCAACTGCTCTTCTAACATGACTAATCTCTGTTGAAAATAAATCAAGACCACTTTTAACAATTAAATTATAAACATGACACGCACACCTAACATGAAAAATTTCATTAAGAGGTGGTTTCAAATGCATTTTTAATATTGAAATTGCGGCATTGTTGTTAGAAGCATTATCAAAAGACATACACAATACTTTTTACTTGAGATTATAAAATTCAACAACTTCACAAATAGTACTACTTATAAATACAGCAGTATGACTCTGATCTTCATCATATCTAAAAGTGATAATACGTTTTTGCATACAAGTACTATCATCTATCCAATGGCATGTAATAGTCAAATAATCACGTCCATTAACAGCATGACCAATATCAGAAGTTAGAGAAACTCTACAAGGAAGGTGGCTAAACAAATAACGTAAATACGTTTGATATTGTCCATGAAGTCTGAAGATATCGGCTCTACAAGTACTTCTAGGTATACCTTTAAATAAAGGATTGTAAATTCTTTGAATATACATAATAAGATATGACGAAGAAGCAAAATAAAAAGGTAGACAACCTAAAGCAATCATTTTTGCTAACTCCTCACGATCCTTCATTTTATCATATTTCATTAATCCTCCAGTAGTATGGTTAATAGTTGCTTGATTTTCATCACAATCTAGGCCCCATTCTATGGGATGTGAAACTCTCATATGTCTACTAAGCGTTTCAGTTCCCCCTAAATTTCTTCCAGTCAAATGTTTAAAATCACCTTTACAAAGTTTGCATCTAACTCTATCAGTACCTTCAATTATTTCAAAAAAATTCCAAACCTTACTTCTTTTTCTACGATTAGTAGTCGGAGCCACAGGTGGTCTACTACTAGTGCCACGACCACCACCCCTTGTAGCAACTCCAACTCCAGCACTAGTAGGTGTAGCTGGTATCTCATCTTCCATTCCTAATTCATTATCTTCTATTCCATAATCTTCTTGTAATTGTTCATAATCTATATTATCATTAGGCGATGTTTCAGGAACAAGAGAAATTAGGGTACTATTACTACCAGATGCTGAAGAATTACCTCTTTTTTTATTTCCCCTACTAGTAACTTTTATACACGCTCTTTTAGCAGCATTAAACATATTGTAAAAATTAAAGTATAAGCACAAAATAAATATGCAATTAAAATATTAAATAAGAGAAAGAGTTGGAGGGAGTGCACCGAATTGGACAATAAATTGAGCACTTGATTACGCAATTCCGATGTTACCACGAACAAACGTCAAGCAAGTATTTCAATTTGAAGTTCAAATGTATAAACTTCAAAACCCGAATGATAAAACACAATAAATTAAATTCAATTATTCAAGAAAAGCGAGCCAAATAAAATTAGAAGATGAAATGATGAATTGAAGACTTGAAGTCTTGATAATTGGAGAATAAGAGAATGAGAGAAATTGAGATAGAGAAATGAGATTTGAGTGAGAAATGAAGAAGAGAGGGGGGGTATTTATAGTTTTACATAAGGTTATTTTTGTAAAATCAAAAATGGTTAAAAATAAAATAAAAAAATGGCTATTTGAGCAATAGATCTGTTGGCTAACGGATCAGTCAATAAAAAATGGCTATTTGAGCAATAGATCTGTTGGCTAACGGATCAGTCCAATTTCTGACCGTTGCCAGCTATCAATGGGTCCCACATCTGCCAAAAATTTAAAAAAAAAATCTAGCCGTTATACCGGGCCGGTTCCAGGCCGATTTAATAGGTACAATGCACTGTTCATCCGGACCGGGCTTACCGGGTCCGGTTAACCACTGGGAAATATTAAACGGACCAAACCCCATAAACCCCCCATCCCAGCCTACCCAGCCCCTTATGAACCGGGCCGGTCCAGTTCCGATTTTAACCGGTCTGGGCCGGTCCGGTTCCGGGTCAACCCAGCCCGTTTGACACCTATATTCCCAGCTCGATCCCCTAAGAGATCTCCGTCGGGGAAGATGCAGGGAAGGAAAAGAAGGGGATGCGGAGGAGGCAGAGAAAAGAGACATGGCCCGCCAAAGCCAAAGCTTGAAGATTCGATGGGCCCCCGTCTCAACAGTCGGCGGTGCCACTTTATCCCTTGGGAAAGAAGAGCCCTAGGAATGAAATGCCATACCGGGCCCAGGTAGAAGAGTGAATAGCAGTGCATAATCCAAACATCCATCTAAGAAAGGTGAAACCAACTCTCCATCCATCGTCATTTCGGGCTGACAGCAGCAGCAGCGACTTATATACCAACAACCGCGGCAATCTCGGGACAGCATGCTTATAATCAACAAAAGGAGGCCCCGGTAGAAGGCCTCGACGCGGTTCGTAAAACTCTTCCAAACAGCCTCGGGATAGAAAACTTCCGTCATAATGATAATCAAAGGCAAAAGAAGGTGATGGGAAGGAAGAAGCAAAACATACCAGCAGAAGTGTTGAGGTGAAAGATGTAATGCCACAAAATGCCCTAATTTATAGGGGGAAATAACACGGTCATCGATTCTCTGAAATATTGACTGACGGGTATAATTACTACCTTTTTGAAAAAATGAACCGACAGCAGCACTTTTGCCTCGAGGAGCAGAAGTGACAGGACATCGAGTAGGGATCTATGAGATACGCCATCGCTTACGGAAGATTGCGCCCCGATCTGAATCGCCATTATAGCATCTCCAAAAGGAGCTCGAGGAGTTGAGTGTCAGAATCATTTCCCATCACTTCGTCATGAGAAACGCGAAGACTATCTACGCAGTAAAAATCAGAAGACTTGATTTTTGCTATCAAGACAATTTTAGAAGCCTTCCTCGAGACCCCGAGGATGGAAGGCTACGATCGAGTTCTCGACCTCGAGGTGCAATGAGGTCCGAATCAAAGGAAGCAGGGCCCAAGGCCAGGGTGAGAAAAGATGACTCTGAAGCACATGGCTACACCTGACAGGGCCGGTCTATCTGTAACCTATTCAGATGGCGCGCGATAGGCTGTCCCATCTTTCTACTCTTGTAAAAAATATATGCATACTTTACCGAGTCTCTTCGCCTATATAAGGGGGACTCACCCTACCTTGTAAGGGACTGATGTGGCTCCACTTCTCCAATAAGCAATAATATCTCTCTCTATCTCTTTCTTCTAAGTTAATTGTGTCCATCGACCCCGAGGTCGCTCTAGCATTTTATTGTTCTTCGTTTGTTCTTCATCATTTAGCTCAAGATTAACGGTATAAAGCCTTGTATACACATACTTATCTATTATCCCCTTCCCGACTACCCTCGATAAGACAACCTCCGATAGGCCCGAGGTAGGCTCGAGGCCTGGTCCCGAGGTATCTACTGGCTTGTTCTAAGCCCGGGAACATCCCCTTACTGGTTCGATTATTATTTTGGCTAACTTGATCTTTACTATTTTACTCCATGTTTAGCACTAATCACCCTTACATACTAGCTCAGAAATAGATCACGTATTTTTAGAATCCCATTTATAAATTTAATTGTTGTTACCATTTTCACGGTAAACATATCTATTATTTTTTATAAATTAAATAGGGGAAAATTGGCTATTTAAATAACAGCAAAATTTGGCTTTCAATTATAGCCAAAATTGGACCCATTTCCAGCCCAATTTCACACCCAAATCACCCTACCCATACCATATTAATGCCTACCCAAACCCGGAACCCATTTACCCAATTAAATTCGGACGCACCCTTTCCTTTTTAATTTCACCCGACCCCTAATCCTAGTCTCATAATTCAGAGACAGCCGCCCTCAAACTCTTTCATCTCCTCTCTTCTCTCTCAACCTAACCCTAACAGTCTTCAACTGCCGCCTCATTCTTCAGCCTTCTCCGGTGCCAAACCTCAACTCCTAAGCCACCAATGGGTCTCTCATCGCCTTGCTTATCATCTCTAAGACCTTTAAGGGTCCTTGGACATGCCGATTTGGACCTAGGATTTATGCTTTCGTGTTCAAGGCTTCTCTGGTGTGATTTTAAGCAAAATCACACCATATGTGTTACGTTTTGTGAAGTTTCAACAGGTTCTTTCGATTTCATTTCGGTTTCCTTTGTGAAACCCTAACTCTCGTCTGAATCTTTCAAGAGCTGTGCTATTTTTTTATGCTTTAGGCCTGTTTCCTTCTACGATTTGCTTATTCTCGAGTTTCTTCTAAAAGATCCTTTACTTAGAACTGTTTTACTCTCTCTGAAAACTAGGGTTTTTCGGAGTTCTTTTACGCATGTTCTAATTGATTTCTTTATGATTAAACCTTTTTCCTTGTTTGTTTTGACCGATTTTGTGCTCTTACTACTTTTAACTTTACTCTGTTAAAAGCCCTATTTTTTAAGATTTTCTTTACTTTGTGTCTATGAATGTTAGCATGATTTTCCTTACTTTGCTTCTATGAGTGTTAGCATGCTTTCTTTACTTCGTTTCTGTGTGTTAGCTTGCTTGATTGATTCTTGTGATTAGACTACTTATGTCACTTTTGTGTGAGTATGCTCACTTTGTTTGTTCATCTCTTGCTTCTTTCTGTGACTATGCTTCGAATATGTTTTCCTGCTACATCTGTGGACCTCCTCTATTTATATGTTGAAAGTGCAGAGTCATGACTCCCTTTTGATTGATTCTGGTTTCCTTAATTGATGGTGATTGAAAAAATTTCTTTCAAAATCCTAAAAGCTTTGCCCCGTTTGTTAAGCTGACTGATTTTCTTACCATATTTGCTATGATACTTTTTTCTACTGAGTTATGTCCTTAATCAAGGCCTTATGAATTTGGTCCTAATCGACTACTCTATGCTACTGAATCTTGACTCCTTCCTTATTTAGGAATGTACTGATTTTTCTTCTTGCCTTATATGATATTGAATCTTCCCATTTGATTTGATTCCTTTGAATTAAAGGGAATACTAGCCTTGATATCTTGACTGACTGATTCTGAGTTTCTTAATTACTGATGTACTTTGATTTTCACCTTATTTCTACCAGCTTTCAAACTATAAATGCCTTAGTCTTTCATTAACACAACACGAACACAGTAATTCAAAACCCTCTCTCACAAAAAAAAATACATTCTTCCGCTCTCTCTTTTCTCTGGTTATTTGCTATTGTTCTAAGTCAGCAAGCTGTAAGCCAAGGCTGATTACTCTACTCTCCTGCCCCCCTCACTTTGTGTTTACTTCTTTACTGGTATGTTCTGATTTCTATTCAAGTTTCAAAACAATGTGTTTTTTTAATGCTTCATCCATCTTGTTTCTATTATGTTTTCACTTATGGTTCTATTGATTCAATTTGCAATTGATATATTTACTTCATTAACATGCTTCTGAATGTCTCCCCTCCCTTAGACTCATCCTGTTTATAAAATTGTTATTCCCCTTCCTACTATACCCCAGGGTGGCCCTTCTTTACTTGTGTTTGCCTTGGTTTCTAGCACGAACCTTTATATGCAAAAAATAGTTGGCTATCCACAAGTTACATGATTCTGTGTTCTCTAACTCCTCAACATATTGCTGATTCTATACTTGAGCACTCCTGCAACTATGTGTTTACTTATGTAACCTATGTGTCCCAAACCCCACTACCCCTGTTGATGACTGTTGAATCTACCTCGGTCCTATGTTCCTTGATTATGTGTGAACCTATTTTAAGTGTTGTTTTTGGACCATTGCCTATTACTCTACTCTCTTTTCAAAACTGTCCTTGTTTTTTTTTACAAAACTATTTCAAACAAGTCTCTTTTTCAAACTATTCTCCTACTTAAATCTTTTTTTTCAAACCTATGTCAAAGCACTCTCACTCTACTCTTAGACCACTAAGTTTTGCCTCTTTTATGTGAACCTTGCCTTGGGACCCTTGAGCTCCCTCTGAACTTGGACACATGAAAGCTGGCCTTTCCATACTGCACTTCCTCTGTCTTGGCTATGAAGTCTGGGTGTGAGCACTGCACGGGATCCCTTGAGGTCCTTAGGGAATTCTGACACACCCAGATATGATAAAGGCTATGGAACAATCTTGGCATTTGAGGTGATTTATTACATAACTCAGAGAGGAAGTCCTAATCAGGTGCTGAAAATCTGGGCATGTGTTTCAGGCTATTTGTAATGTAACTCTTTATTTTTCTTTTCTACTTATGTAATTCACTTCAGTATTGGTCTGTAATAATTTTTTATAAGCAAGTATTGGGGCTGGCTAGTGAAAAAGGGAGGGTAGTTATACATGCTATCAACATTAATGGGTAGAAACCATGTCTTAGGTTTACATTTCCTGTGTGTGCATTAGAATCCATGTGTAGGACCAATACATGCAAAGCATATCATGTATTAGAAACCATGCTTATTAGGTTCTATTGTGTCAGCATCTCATTTGGCATCACTTTCCCACTTAGAAATCCTACTTTAGGCTAAATAACAACATCAACATAAAATTGTTGCTCCTGCACATCTTGAAGTCATGTTGTAACTCTTTGGGCATTTAGAAATCATGTTTTAGGAATTTTGCAGCCATTTTGCATTTTTGTATGTGCACATTAGATATCCTATTTTAGGATCTTGTTCACGCTCACTCAGTCAGACCTAGTTAAAATACTGATGTATGAATGATTATCCTGCTTGAGTGAAACTGATCACAATCCCTGCATGTCATTGCAACATTTAGAACAGTATGCTTTAGGTAGAATAACTTCCAAACTTTCTTTTAATAATTCTGGTAACTGCTGCATATTATTTTACGCTTAGGCAAGTCTTAGGTAATCAATTTTTAAAACAAAAACCAGAACCATCTTTGCGATTAATGTTTAATTGTCAGCATGTTAAAAATTAGTAGGCAAGCTTGCTTAGGACTTCTTCTCTGAGTCATTTGATAAATCCGACTCTGCTGTTATCACTTAGATACCATGCTTAGGATCTGAATTTAGACCTTAATTGTGTATGAGTCGTGTTGTTTATGTGTATTGTGTGTGGAGGATATCTGAGCCTTTCATTTGTCTTCCATGCTCCCCTTAATTGAAGTCCTACTTGTTTATTGTATGTCGCCTTAGTATTTTACCTTTAAACTTGAGGGTCTGCCTAAAACCTCCCCCCCCCCCTTTTATAGGATAGGAGTCCTAAATCCCTCCGGGACTGATAAGAACAGACGGGTAGAAGCATGCAATAGGGGTCGAGACCAACCCTCGCTTTAATTACATTCACATGCGGGAAAGGTAGATATGGATATGATGACCAGTGCACTAATGCCACGAGTAGCGCCTTTCTAAGGATTGATTACCGGGCATTGTACTGATGTGATCCTATAGGCTAACCAACTAAGGACACCCCTTTACATTCACAAATATGCTTAGATTGTACTTCTTCTTTTTTTAAATCTAGCTTCTCATTAACTATTTTTTTTAAAACGTCTGTGTATTTAAACTTAAATCCCCTACTATTTGAGTCATACTTGTTTATTTGCTAATTGTACAAATTTACAAAAAATTTCTGGCCGGGAACCACACTAGTGGATCCTAAGAGGTGCCTAACACCTTCCCCTTAGGATAATTTCAAGCCCTTACCCTGTCTCTAGTTACCAAACGTAGTTATAAATGAACCCTATAGGTTCCATAACGCACCTTAAATCGTTAGGTGGCGACTCTTCAAAAAAACAAACCCCCATTTCCCAAAAGGAAATAGTTGTCCGACCCAAATGTCATAAACCCGATTTCGCAAGAAAAAAGGGGGCGCGACAGCATGGCAACTCTGCTGGGGAGTTTTTAGGCTTTTACCATTTCATACCATTTTTGTGAATTTGTACCCCCCTTATGTGCAATTATTTGTTTAATTTCTTCTTCAAAAGCAAAACTGACATATCTTTCTTGTTTCCTTCCTTTATAACTGCTTTAAATTTTAAAATTGTTGTATTTATCGCTTTCTTAACGTGAAAATACATGTCAACATGCTTTTAATTATTGCATAATCATGCTCAACATCATACTCCACTCGTTCCAAACAAATACTATAGCAACGCTTGATGAGTGTTTGCACCCTTCCTATATCATTACCCCCATAAATTCGGAAAGGCTTATTTGCGGTAAAACTAGTCGATTAGCGGTGCAGTCGATGGTTCTGTGCCTTCCCCATTGAGTTGTCCGCTCAAGGATACCAGTCTAAAATCCCATAGAAACCTTACTCTATTTAGATTGTGCATGCATCATGGTTAAACCTAGCCGGGTCAGTTATGTTGTCCACATAATGATCCTTTAAGATAGCCTTATCCAAAAGTCCACTGGTTTCCCTAAACCCAAACGGACATCCTCACGTTCTGTGCATTTATTTAGAGAACTAAATGCCGATATGCTGATAATAAATGTATAAATAGTCGAGTCTGGTGGGGGTGTGGTCTAACCCTTTTGTTTTGCAGAAAATGAGGCACGAGGTCCCCAGCTTTGGAATGGTTAACATATCCCACTCTTGCTAGACTGGTGGAGTAATCTTCCATCGGATGATCAAATCAATGATTGGAAAGAAAGAGCCGCCAATACTAGCAAAAAGCTAGATTATCTGGAATACAGCCTGTTAGAATTGGAAGGAAAAGTAAGGAAAAGAGTCAACGACTGCTAGAGTGCTGAGGGAAATGAAGAAGGACATCTAGTGAAGGCGTTATTACTAATGAGCCTACGCGAGCTGGAGGATTTGATCAACGAGAACATTCAACCTGAGGAAGATCCTTATGGGGCCAAATAGGCTAGATTTATTCTTGCTTTTTCTTAAGATGTAATAAGGCCAAGTGCCAATAGTAACTCATTTTTATCATTATTTCAGTATCGTTTTAGGATTCGTCTGTTCTTACACTATGAAATGAAGAATTTATTGGCATTAAAAGTTCTCCAAGTCTATTTGTCGTTAGGCCTACCTCGGGCACAACGAGGCTCCCAAATTAGGACGCGAATTTATATTCCCGCACTATGTGTTTAAATATTGCAATACTTTTTATAATCCTCACTGACTTGATTACCTTTTGTTTTTATTTTGTTTTCTTTCTTTTTTAGTATTATTCCCCTCCCCAAAGGTTAGCTCATGCACTCTGGCATCATCATACTATTTCACAAGATCCAGGGGCCCTCCACCCACTCCTCCTCTTAGTTCTATTAAAGGCAAGAACAAAGGCAAAAACAAAATGGAAGATTTATACAACATCAGGAAGGAGAACACAGCTGAACGAGTAAAGGCCACTGATGGCCAGGGTATTCGGACTCCTAATGAGAATGTGTCACAACTTGAACAGAAACTGATGAAATTCTAAGAATAGCTCGATCAGGTTCGAAATCTGGCAAACTTGTTATTTTCCCTCAACACCCCAGATATCAACTTCCCCAACGCTCAAAACCCTACACCTCCTCAAAATATCCCAAAAAAACATAATCATCACGTACATCACCATCATGCTACTCCACCAAAGAACCAATGTAACACCTGCCATACCCCAAACAAAACTCCACTACTTATCCTAGAACCTCAGAACTCCACAAACGGCCATTTCCACACCCATACACCTGGCCACCATAACAATCTTATCTATGTGGAGACCGTACCTATATCATACACACCTGAGTCTAATGAAAAGGATCTTCTTATTAGGAACTTGGCCGAGGAACTTAAGAAACTAACCAGCCGGATTTAGGGTGTCGAGGGAAGCAAAGGAATCGAGGGGCTGAACTATGAGGACCTTTGCATACAGCCTGATGTCAAACTTCCTGAGGGGTATAAACCTCCTAACTTTGATGGTATGGGTGATCCAATGGTCCATCTGAGGATATATTGCTACAAGCTGGTTGGAGTAGGGAAGGATGAAAAAATCAGCATGAAGATGTTCATGGGGAGTTTGAAAGGAGATGTATTATCTTGGTACATCAGCCAAGATCCTAAGAAGTGGTCAAACTGGGTGAGCATGGCATCTAACTTTATGGACAGATTCAAGTTTAATGCAGAGAAAGCACCAGACGTGTTCTATATCAAGAATTTGAAGAAGAAGCCCAAGGAGACATTTCGCGGGTATGCTACTCGCTGGAGGTCCGAAGCTGCTAAGGTCAGACCTGCCTTAGAAAAGAAGCAAATGAACAAGTTCTTTGTCCGAGCTCAGGACTCGCAGTACTATGAATGGCTGATGATGATTGAGAACTACAAGTTCTCCGACATTATCAAATTAGGTGAAAGAATTGAAGAAGGTATTAAATGTGGTATGGTTATAAATTTCGAAGCCTTTCAAGCTACGAATAAGCCTTACAGTCCGGTGGTGTGTCCAAGAAAAGGGACGTGGGGGCCGTGATGATTGCACATAGGACCAAGTCTCCCCTCAAATACCAAACTTACCCAACACCTCCACTCACATACCAGCCAACCCCAAATTACCAAGCACCCTCACCCTCGTACCAAGCTCCGCCACCAACTTATCAATCATCTCCACCTCTTACATATCAACCTACTTCACCTAGATACTCCCAACCCGCTCTTGTCTACCAAACCTGTAATGCTCAACCATACCATTATCAATCACCCCTTGCATGCCAAAATTTCCTTAGACCCCGACCTAATTTTTATCGCAGACCTCCAAAATAATATACAGTCATCGCTGAACCCATCGACTAGCTATATGAGAGGCTCAAAGCTGCTGATTATGTCACCCCTATCCCTGATGCAACCTCCAATAATCCTTCTTAGTGGGTTAACCCAAACAAGTCCAGTGCATACCACTTAGGCATAAAAGGGCACACCATCAATGAATGCTGCTCCTTGAAAGACAAGATACAGTCTTTGATTGATAACAAGATCATTGTGGAAAAGGAACCCGCTCCAAATGTCCGCAACAACCCTCTACCAGACCATAAGGGTGGAAGTATTCACATGATTAAAGTAGAAGATGACTGGGATCCCGAGGGATCAATTGGGTTGATCGCAGAAGGTGATGACCCAAAGAAATTGGAAATTACTCTCAATCCAATCATAGTCCAGATCCAACTGTCTGAAGACGCTGAGGTGAATATGTTTATACCTCTTGAGTTTGAAGCAGCGCCACCCGCAAAAACACCGGTACCAATTCAGGTTGAATTTATGTCTCCGGCAAATGCACCCGCACCATTTGAGGTTGTAGTATTGCCACCCAAGGTGCATGTTCCATTCGAAGCAGCGATGTCAACCACGTCACCCTTCTATACAAATGCTATACCCTGGGACTATACAGCCGAGGCGAGAAGGAAGGGAAAGGTCAGGATTGAAGAAACTGTTGCAACACAGGGTATGGCAAGAACCGGTAGAGTCTATACCCCTGAACATCTAGCTGATCAAGCAAGCAGGCCTTCAATCGGCCACCCCTCGTTAAGACAGGTCCGGACGACCTTTGGAGGAAAGTACAGGCCAAGGAATATTCGGTCATCAACAAGTTGAACAAGACGCCAGCACAAATATCCATTATCTTTTTGCTGCAAAATTTTGAGATGCACATGAATGCTTTGTTAAAAGTGCTGAATGAAGCGTACGTACCAAATAACATCACTAGCGGGGAAGTGGATAATATGGTAGGACAAGTGCTAGAAAGCCATAAGATCACCTTTCATGAGGACGAGCTGCCACCTGAAAGGTTGGGGCACAACAAAGCACTGCACATCACCGTGCAATGCGAAGATTATTTCATCACCAGAATCCTGGTCGATGGAGGTTCTAGTCTTAACATTTGTCCACTTGTAACGCTCAAGAAGTTGGGTAAAAGGCTGCATGAGATAAAGGATGGAGCAATCAATGTGAAAGCTTTTGATGGTTCTTATAGGTCCACCATTGGTGAAATTTGTCTATGCCTGCAGATGGGACCAACCTGGTTCGAGGTCGATTTCCAGATAATAGATGTACCAACATCTTACAACTTGCTGCTGGGATGGCCATGGATCCATGCTGCTGGGGCCATAGCATTAACGCTACATCAGGCAGTAAAGTTCGAATGGAATCACCAGGAAGTGATCATTCACGTCGATAGTAGCAACCCTATATACAGTCGCCAAACTATTCCGGCAATCGAGGGAAGAAAGAAGCTGGGTGAAGAAACTTACCACCACATTGAACGGGTCAATGCTATCGACAAAGACAAATGGTGGGATAGCAAAGTCAAGAGTATACTGAGTTGGAGTGGGTACGAACCTGGCAAAGGGCTCGGCAAGAACCTCCAAGGAATCTCTTAACCCATAAAACTCAAGAAATATGGCAATACCTTCAGTTTGGGATATGAATACACCTAGGAAGAGTTCAATAGTTGGTCGCCACCATGGCACGGTCCTTACTACCCATTGGAGCAGCCAATACCGCATCTAGAGCAGACCTTCCAACAGGCCGACATTATTTATGGGTCAGATGAAGAAGAAGCACTTACAGCAGTGAAGAACTTGTTTCTAGAGGACAGTGATATGGATTGTTGCGTTATTCTTGAGGAGGAGGGGGAGGAAGGCCCTTCCATATAGGCCGTGAGCAGAGAGGAACATCTCAAGAATTAGACCATCAAGACAACCAAAGCCCGAAGAGCCTCGGGGTAGCGAGGCTAAAACAAGCATTATTCAATGTTTTATTTACTAAATTATTTTCTTTCTGCATTTTTCAATTCCCGCAATAAGATCTTCGATGTTCAAAACAATTATTCAATTTATCAAAAGAATTTTTGATTTTTCTTATGAATTAATATTTATTGCTATCGTTTTCTCTCATTACTTTAGCTATACAACATTACTATTACTTGTCTTGATGAACCAATGACTGTGACATGCAATGAGACAATGCAACAAATGGACATGGATTCAGAGGAAGAAGACATACCTGATGAGATTGTCAAAGAAGTTGAGAACTTTGAGAACAGGCCTAAGTCCAACCTGGACGAGACCGAAATTGTCAACTTGGGAGATGCAGAAAACATCAAGGAAACGCGAATCAATATTCACCTATCGCCATCGGAGAAGAAAGAATACACAAAATTTCTAAAGGAGTATGAGGACATATTCGCATGGTCGTATGATGACATGACTGGTCTGAGTACGTCTATTTTGGCTCACAAACTGCCAACTGATCCAATGTGTCCACCGGTAAAGCAAAAGCTCATAAAGTTCAAGCCTGATATGAGTTTGAAAATCAAGGAAGAAGTCACCAAGCAGATCAACGCCAAGGTTCTTAGGGTGGTTGAGTGCCCAACATGGTTAGACAACATTGTGCCAGTGCCAAAGAAGGATGGGAAGGTCAGATTCTGTGCCGACTACTGGGATCTCAACCGGGCCAGTCCAAAAGATGACTCCCCTTTGCTAAATATACACATCCTGATCGACAATTGCGCCAAGCATGAGCTACAATCATTCGTAGATGCTTTGCTGGTTATCATTAGATCTGGTTGGATGAGGAAGATGCTGAGAAAATGACTTCCATTACGTCCTGAGGAGTTTACTATTACAAGATGATGCCATTCGGCTTGAACAATGCAGGGGCCACCTACATGAGGGCCATGACTACCATCTTCCATGATATGACACACAAGGAGATAGAGGTATATGTGGATGATGTTATTATCAAATCAAAGAAGGACACTAACCACATAGAAGATCTGAGGAAGTTCTTCAATAGACTGCAGAGATACAACCTAAAACTAAACCCCGTAAAGTGCACATTTGGGGTTCATGCTGGGAAATTGCTTGGGTTTATTATGAGCCGACGAGGAATAGAACTAGATCCATCGAAAGTCAAAGCCAATCAAGAACTACCACCACCAAGGAACAAGAAAGAAGTGATGAGTTTCTTGGGAAGGCTTAACTACATCAGTCGATTCATAGCATGGTCTACAGTTATCTGTGAGCCAATCTTTAAGATGCTAAAGAAGGACGTCTCCACCAAATGGACCGATGAATGCCAAAAGGCCTTCGACAAAATCAAGGAGTACCTGTCAACAACACCAGTCTTAGTCCTGCCCGAGCCAGGTAGACCCTTATTACTCTACCTTGCAGTGTTAGATGGAGCTTTCGGTTGCATTATGGGGCATCGCGATGAAACAGGGAGGATGGAGCAAGCCATTTATTATCTCGGTAAGAAGTTCACCCCGTACGAGGCCTGATATTCTCTATTAGAATGTACCTATTGTGCTTTGACTTGGGTAGCTCAGAAGCTAAGACATTACTTTTGTGCCTATACTACATATCTCATATCGAGAATGGATTCCTTGAAGTACATCTTTCAGAAGCCCATGCCCACTGGCAAGCTAGCCAAGTGGCAAATCCTGTTGAGTGAGTTCGACATTGTTTACGTAACTCAGAAAGCGATCAAAGGACAGGCACTGGCAGACCACCTTGCTGAAAACCCCGTGGATGGAGGATACGAATCCCTGAAAATATATTTTCTTGATGAAGAGGTATCATTTATAGGAGAAGACATTGTGGAATTCTATGACAGTTGGAGAATGTTCTTCGATGGAGCAGAAAACTTCAAAGGAGTTGGCATAGGAGCAGCCCTAATATCTAAAACCGGTCAACATTATCCGGTGTCTGCCAAACTCAGGTTCCCCTACACCAATAATATGGCCGAATATGAAGCCTGCATCTTAGGACTCAAAATAGCCATTGACATGAACGTTCAAGAGCTACTAGTGATTGGAGATTCAGACTTACTTATACATCAGGTACGAGGAGAATGGGCAACCTAGAACTCCAAGATACTCCCGTATCTGCATCACATACAGGAATTGAGAAAGAGGTTCACAAAAATGGAATTCCAGCATGTTCCCAGAATCCAGAATGAGTTCGCCGATGTATTGGCTACCCTATCATCCATGATCCCCGACAAGACTTTCATTGATCCCATTCCAGTGAGAATCCAAAATCAGCCAGCTTATTGTGCCCATGTTGAAGAGGAAGCAGACGGAAAGCTTTGGTTTCATGATATCAAAAATATTTGGCAAAAAGAGAGTACCTAGAGCTTGCAAATCCTACTCAGAAACGCACATTTCGGAGATTGTCCAACAACTCTTTCACAACATAGGAATCCTGTATAGGAGGACTCCCAATTTAGGATTATTAAGATGTATCGACGTAAAAGAAGCATCCAGGCTACTAGAGGAAATTCATGTTGGGACCTACGGTCCACATATGAACGATTTTGTCATGGCAAAGAAGATACTCCGGGCCGGTTACTTTTGGATGACTATGGAAACGGACTGCATCCAGTATGTTCGGAAATGCCACCGTTGTCAGATACATGCAGACATGATAAAGGTACTTCCAAGCGAGCTTAACACAACAAGCTCACCGTGGTTGTTTGCCACCTAGGGAATGGATGTTATTGGATCGATCGAGCCAGCTACTTCCAACGGACACAGGTTTATCCTGGTAGCCATCGACTATTTCACCAAATGGGTCAAAGCAGCATCTTACAAAGCAGTGACTAAGAAAGTCGTGGCAGACTTTGTCCGTGACCGCATTGTTTGTCGATTCAGAATTCCAGAGTCAATCATTACTTATAATGGCTCCAAACTCAACAGCGACTTGATGAAAGCTATGTGTGAAAATTTCAAAGTCAAACACAAGAATTCCACAGCCTACAGGCCTCAGATGAGTTGTAGAAGCCGCCAATAAGAATATCAAGAAGATATTGAGGAAAATGGTAGAGAATCATAGACAATGGCACGAGAACTTATCATTTGCTCTACTGGGGTTGTCACACCTCCTTTTTACCGAATAGAAATCGGTCTTTACTACACCTCGGGAAGAGATATAGTAATAAAGGAGTTTTTCCATTTTAAGGACAATCGAAACGGGATCCATTTTTATTTTAAAAATCAGAGTCGCCACTTGGGAGATTTATGGTGTCCCAAGTCACCGTTTTGAATCCCGAATCAGGAAGGGTTTAACTCTGTTTAGCAGTCGCGAACCAAAAATCCTAGTAAGGAATTCTGTTAATCGGGAGAAGGTGTTAGGCACTCCCGAGTTCCGTGGTTCTAGCACGGTCGCTCAACTGTCATATATGGCTAAAATATTTGATTTTTATACATGTTATCCTATTTGTGCAATTTTAGAATTAATTACTGCTTTTTGTTAAATTATTTTTATTTTAAGACAGTGAAAGTCATTTAAGAACGTGTTTTTGGATCACGTCACATGAAATGCACCCGGATCCTCGACACATTCCAATTCAACGTTTTTGGATTTGGATTTGGGTCGCATGAAATGCACACCCGTATTTAGGAATGTAATTTTATTAAAATCGCGTCTAAAGAGTCTAACGCGTTATTATTTTGGGAAGGCCGTGAAATTCGCTAAACGGCCTGTCCTGAAATCTAAGCATTTAAAACAACCATCTATTGAGGGCCCCGCAATTCATGTATTTTTGTTTGGCGAGGCTCGTCTCATTTATTATTTAAAGGGCAAACCTAAAAGCGACTATGATTTTCTTTTCTTTTTTTGTTCTTTTTTTTAAAAAAAATCTTAATTTATTCACTGAGATTATCCGGAGTCGTTATAATCGGGTTACATGAAATGCACCCCCGAATCTTGAGAATTACAAATCATAACTAAGTCACGGGAACCGTACCTACAGATATGACAATTTATTTAACGCGCCTAAATATGCTCCTAACGATTTACACAATAAAGTAAAACTAAACAAAATATTCATGTTATACTTAAAGAAATAGTCGGGCACATAAACAGAAAAAAAAGCTCAAAATTGAGGAAAATCCAATTCAAACTTTGCTATTAAAACATATCACAGTTAAAATCCGTGCCATTGCTGCATTGCATACCAAATAATCCATGCTCACAAATCAACGAAAATCAGTTAAAATCATCCATTACTTCACAAATCAACAAAAATCAGTTAAAATCATCTATTACTTCCAAAAATATTTTAAAATCTATATTTATTTATTTATTTTTAAAAAAAAAAATTAGAACTATCAGTAACATCAAATTGCATGAATCAAAATAATTCAAGGATTTGCTAGATTGCAA